>CM021768.1:94348049-94419019 GCA_011076525.1 Nettapus auritus | reverse complement strand
AGGAGAAGGAGGGAAAGGCAGATGGAGATGAGCAGCCCCTGCAAAGCCACGCTGCTAAAGAGAGCTCGTGGCACAGAGTGGTCCAAGCTGCAGTCGGCAAGTCTTCCCAAAGACATTAATCTTCTCATTATGGCCTGACTTAAGCACTCGCGCTTTTATTGTCTTCAG
Organism: Nettapus auritus; assembly: GCA_011076525.1. Lineage (NCBI taxonomy): Eukaryota > Metazoa > Chordata > Aves > Anseriformes > Anatidae > Nettapus > Nettapus auritus. Next base: position 94,418,851 of record CM021768.1, on the reverse strand, counting down.
TCCCTAGAGGTCAATAGAAGGAACGGCCTGATTGTTGGGCAATTTATTTGACTCGATGTAATAACATTTAAATGGGCCATGAAGACAAAACAAGATGCTTAAATCTATCCGGAGGCTGCCTGCGTCCTTCTTTTTTTTCCGTCCCTGGTGATAAAAGTGTAACTCTCACAGGTCTTTCAAGCTGTTGGTTCTAATATATAACCAGTCGCACTGGAGGTAAGTGCAGCTCCACCTCTCAAATTTTGTGGGGGCTGATCTTTATTGTTTTGGTGCGGATTTTGGGGAGGGATGAGAAAGGGAGAATTTGATTTTTGGGGGTGTTTTTAATTCCCTTTAGTGTAAAGGGATGATTTAAAGATTGTGCTGGTGAGGATTACGTACCGCATGCACTCAGGGATGTTAATGCAGACTTAGAACTGGCCTTGCTCTTGATCTAGATAAATTGCACATCCTACTGGCATTTCAGCCCTCTGCAAACCAGGACACCTGGGTTCTGTTCTCAGCCCTGCCAGAGACTGTTCCCGTGCCCTGAGAAGGTCACCAGACTTAGGTTTGGTTGGGCAAACTCTCAGTTGACAAATGTCTTGCTTTATGAGTGGTTACAAAGAGGGCTGACCCAACTGAGAAGCCAGATAACCTCTTGATCAAGGCTGGGCCATCTTCTGACTTAGCAGTTTGCCTATGGGCATGTCCAACCCTTTGGAGTATCTCCAAGGATGGAGAACCCACAGCCTCTCAGAGTCCCTTGTCTATGTTTGAGAGCCCTCTTGATGATGAATTTCATTCCTTGCATCTCACTGGGGTTGTTTGCTGCCTCACATCCTTTCCTGTGCACCTCCAAGAAGAGCCTGGCTCCATCCTATTACCTCCTGTAGGTGCCTGGAGCCCCAAGGAGATCCAGATCCTGACTTTTTCTCTACCAATTTTATGAGCCACAGGAAGGCAGCGCGTCTCTTTTGGCTCTTCTGGGTTTAAGCTTTCTTGGCAACCTTCACAATTAGCTCTGCAGCATACGGTGAGGTTATGAAGAGCTGGTATTTGGCGTGTGTCTGCATGTTGGTGGCCTTCCAAGTAACAAAGTCCAGTGCACCTGATTTATTCTCTGGATGCAAAGCAGGCAGAGAGAAAAAAAAAAAAATGAAGGGGGAAAAAAAGCAAAGCAAGGGAGATGGGAATATCAGCAGGGAAAGTTTTAATGGGTTGTGACAAATGTGTTGGCTCAGCTCTTATCTGGACTTCATCTTCCTTTTGAGTTTGCACGGGGAAGGATATCACTCGCTGTGGGATTCTGGTTTTGGTGTCCGGCGTGGGTGGGAGAAGATGTGCGAGATTAGAGAGCTCTGAAGCTACGAGCAAATTTTGGAAAGAGTTTGCAAGCTGCAATGAGAAATGGAGGTGGATTTGCCCTGGAGATGGGGGAGAAGGGAGGTGAGGTGTGTGGCACGGGCAGAAGCATCCCCGTGCCTCCTGCACGCTTGTGCCAGGTCTGCTCAGCTGATCCCTGAGGCTTTGTCTGCACTTTCTCCTTCCCAAAAGGAGAAAAAAAAAAGTTTTGTTTGGCTGCTTATTTTTTTAACATGGCCTAACAAAGCTCCAGATAATGACAAACAAGTGAGCAAGACTTCTGGCACAAGCCAAGGAGATTTAATCTGTCGGCCAGTGGGCGGATGGAGCAGGATGGTGCTGGCTGCTTTCTCTTAAGGTGGCTCCTTCGATCCCTGGAGCTGCTTAAAATAGAGCAGAAGGGAATACAGAATTATCCCTCAGAGCTGCCATACACTGCTTCACCCAGAGGGCGTTGCTTTTGGTGGGGTCCCAGATCCCACGCGTTATATCCACGGTGGTGTAGGAGCCTCTAGCACGTCCTGGGGCTCACCACGGTGCATTGGGAGGACAAGCTCAGGGCAAAACCCCTGGGAGAGGGCAGAAAGCAGGGGCAGTGGTGACACGGGTGAGGCCAGTGAGCTGCCAAGGGGAGCAGGAGGAATGTGGATGCCATGAGCGCAGAGGGTAAAAATTTGGATAGGTGTCAGCAGGCTCCTTGGGGGACTTTGGAGGAAAATGGGTGCGGGGTCCCTGCAGTGGTTGAGGCAGAGAGGGGCTGGGTCCCCCCTGGCTTTGGCTTCTCCATGAGCAGAAGCCAGGAGGCTGCTGAGGATGACAGTGACATGGCCAAAGAGTGGCTGCACCCAGGGGATCCCGCAGCCCAAAGGGACATCGAGGTGGGGAAGATGGCTGAGGATGTGGATGCCCGGGGAGCTCAGCAGGCACCTGAAGCCCTTGGATCCTGAGCAAATACTGCCCTGGCCAGTTTGAGCCCAACTGGAACCAGGTGGGAGCAAAGGAGCTCTTGTAGCATGCTTCCAGGAAGGTTTTATCATCCCCAGTTTGCACCTGGGGAAACAGAGAAACAGAGAGTGGAGACTGATTTGGGGCAAACATCAGAATGAGACGAGCAGCTTTTCTTCTGCATCCCTGCTTGCATCCTTTCAGTCTCCTGGGGGGAGATTTTTAAAGGTTTTTAGGGTTCCATGGGGATTTTTGTAAGCATCCTCCCAGCATCCAGCCCAGTATATCCCCGTGCTCCAGAGGAGCAGCCCCCAGCCATTTCCCTTTGCCTCAGTGGCTTCGAAAGGCAAGGACCACAGGATGGCAGCAAAATCCATCACCAGGATGTCTCCAAAATGAATTTTACCAGTTCTTGGTTGGGTGTTGCTGATGGCACCAGGAGACCCTACGTGTGGGTGCTGAACCCAGCGACAGCTGAGAAGGGACAGGGCTGAAGGGAGGTAAAAAAAAATGGCATTTGGGGATTTTCCTGCCTGGGAACAGGAGTCTGCTTTCAGCTCCACTTCTCAGGGTTATTTTTGCTCTTCTGTTGAAATGCAAATCCTAAAAAAAACACCCAACACACGCTACAATCTAACTGCAAAAACACGCCAGGATATTTCCATTTCTTTTTGGCTGAATCCCCCCAGCTCGGATGTTTCCTGAGGACGGGGAAGACGGATGGGAAGGCTGGAAAATAAAAATGTTTGCAAAAGCAGGCTTTTCCTTTCTTTTTCCTTTTTTTTTTCCTCAAACATCAATCTATATAAATGTGGCAGGCGTGAGACCAAGCTGTAAGAGGTGCCTGTTGAGGTGCTGGGAGGGCAGGGAGGATTTCGCAGGGCAGGGTCCCCTGTTCTGATGGGGATGCGGAGAGCTGCGGTTAACGAGCTGGCCTCCTTTCCAGAAGGGCTGCCAGGATGAAGAGGGGTCTCTTCTCCACTTATTCATCCGAATTGGCTGGTTAAAACCTCTCCATCTGTGCCATCTCTATGATGAAATAAAGAAAAAAAAAAAAAAAAAGAAAAAAAAAAGAAATTGGAAGAATAGGAACTCACTTCCATTTTTCTCCTGGTAGGAATTTTGCCCGAACCCCATTAAAAGCAAGGTAAATCAGGCTTTTTATCAGGGCTTTTTATCAGGGCTTTCTAAACTGATATCTACCTGTCATCCTCCCTCTTGCTTCACTTTTTTATAGAGCAGATCAAATAGAGAAGGAGGAAGGGAAAGAAAATTAGAGATGCCTTTTTCTTTTTCCTTTTTAAGCAGGACATTTGGGGGATTAAATATATATTTTTTTAAATGCAGAGAATAAATATTTCTTGCTATTTCCTGCTGGACTACCCCTCCCTTTTATCAGCCCTGAAGCTATTGAATCCACAGAGCTGTAAGTGCTGAGCTCTGAGTTTGACCCAGGGCATCTCCCAAAGCCGAGGCAAGGCAGGGAGCCCGATCCGCTCTCGGCCACCATGGTGGGGACAAGGGTCCAAAAGGATGATGGGGATGACAAGGAGGCAGATGCAGGGAACAAACCCTGCAGGGAATAAACCCTGCAGAGAGGCAAGAAGCCTTTGTGTGCACCCCGTGAGACCCAGCTTGATTTGGGGCAAGAGCAGAGCAAGCCATGAGTGCCAGCGTAGATGTTCTCCACCTAAGACTTGAAGTGGAAGGGCAGCAAAGCTGCATTATGTTGTAGGAGGAAAGGAGGGAAGCAGAAAGATGTTTGAAATTCCCCTTGCACCAAAACAACCTTGGCTCTGGCAACAAAAGGCCCTTCCTAGCAGGAGCCGAGCCACCTCTAGTGAATTGTCCCCTCTGTGTGCCATTTTCTGACACCGGGCTCCGCAGTAGGTGACGTTCAGCCTCATGGCTGTTAATTTTGTTTTATTTTTTTACATATATCTTCACCGTGGGGTGAAAGCTATTATAGGGGAGGCTGGTGACCACCAGTGGGGTCTTAAAGGCTGCCCCCAGCCCGAAGCCCGACAGATCCAGCTAAGAACCGGAGCAAAACTCCCTCCTTCTCCTGCCATCCAAACAATTCCTTAGCACCTCAAGCTGAGCTCGGGGACAGGGCACTTTCTCCCTGCCCTTTGCAACTTCCAGAAAGGGGTGGTTTTGGTTTCTGTGCAATCTCCTTTACCAGAAGGTGCAGCCCAAGAGTCACCCTGCAGCGAGGGATGGCTTTGCCGCATCGCCTTGCGGGGTCAGCGCGCATACAAATCAAACGCCCGCGCCTCCGGTGCTGAGAGATCTCTTAGGACCGTAGGGTTAGGATTGAAGAGTCTAATAAGGGGAAAGAATTAAGCCTGCAATCACTTGGACTGATTTAAATTAGTTTTTTTTTTCCTCTTGCTTTGATTAAAGTAAGCCGATTTTCCTTTCCACCTGTGTTTCTCACGCAGGCAGAATTTCCATTAACTTCACTCAATGGGTTTTCAACTTTCTGAAGCTAAAACTTCACGGAGTCCCTTCATCTCGATGCCAGAGCTTCCTTAGCACATTGTGACTCCTGTGATATTAATTATAACAGCTCACCGCCTCATATACCAGCCACCCCCGTAACCGAACGGACCTCCCGTGTGCCTTTCTTCTATCCTATTAAGGAGCACTGACCTTCGTTACAGAATTATAATGAATATTCATTACTGAACAGCCATCGTGTTGGGCTCACAATGTCCCCAGGAAGATTTAAATCAGATATTAAGGAGTTCCTTACTGCAACAGGGACTGTGATGGGCTGTGAGGGTTTGGGGTGGGACTGGGCAGGCTCCTGGCATGAGGACACCACCTCTCCCCATCTCCATCACCTTGATGTCCTCAATCATCTCCGTGCGAGGCACTTCTCTGGGCTGTATCCAGAATAATGCCCAGAGATGGCTTCAGATGTGCTCAGGGACCAGGCTGGGACCTCAGGGGTGGATTTGCAGGAGGAGGTTTTGGGAGCCCTTCATCCTCCGGCTGTGCTGACTGCTCTCCTGCCTCCTCTTACAGCAGGTTTTCCTGTAAATGGGTTCGAAAGCAAAGATGCAAACACAGGGAGGAAAGGTCCATCGAAGGCACTTGTGGAAAACCTCGGGTCTTCCCCTGATTCCTAAAAGCAGGGGAAAAACCTGCTTCTGGCCACCATTAGAGCACGGAGGTGCTATCAAGGGACAGCACAGGATGGATATGCATGGGTCTGAGTTCAATAAGGGGAACCCTCATTCCTGCACCAGGGTTATTGCCTCGTCCCCATGTCGTCCCCCATGTTGTCCTCGCACAGCAGACCACAAAAAAAGCTGCAAACGCAGGTGGCCTCCACGGGGACACAGCAGAGCCCCAGCCACTCAGTAGAGTGCTGGTCTCCCCTGAGGGAGGCTTCCCTCCCCGTCTGATCCAGCCCCCGAGAGTCAGCAACATTTGGGAACAAAGCTGGGACAGGAGAAAATCAGATTATTTTTTTCTTGTGTTTCCAGCAGCAAAAAGAAAAAGGAGTTTAGCGTTGTTCCACCTCATATCGGTGAAACAAATGGTGGCTGCGTTTTGAAAAGTCTGGCAAAATGGAACCGATTCCCAGGGCTGATATTTTGCATGGGGAAAAAAATAATAATAATAATACTGCCATGGAGGTTGAAGTATTGCCTTCAAATGAATTAGTACTGCGGGAGTCGGAAAGCATCACTGGGCTCTGGTTGTTGTTCTCAGAGAGCTTCTTGTAGCCACCAGCACGTCCTGCAGCGTGCCTACACCAGCTACACCTCATCTTTTTATTTTATTTTAGATGAGAGCAGGGTTTTATTTTAGATGAGAGCAGGAAACTGATCAGAGCAGGGGCCCTAAACCCCAACTGCTCAGCTGCTGGATCCTAAAGGACAAATGTCTCCGGTGTCTCTGAGCAGGGCATTTCTGTGCATGCCCATCTGACAGCCCTGAAGGAGCAGAAAATCAGCCTGAGGGGACTGCTGAGGTCCAGCACGAGGGAGGGCTGGAGGAAGCATCACTTCACCTGCACCTCCCCAGCCCCACCACTTCTTGCAGGGCTGGCAGAGCTGGAGCCTGCAGGCCGTGGTGGGGAGCAGGACACGCCGAGACACAGAGCAAGAGGCAGAGAGCCAGGTTTGAGCAGCCAAGGCTCCCAAGGAGGAAGAAATTAGGAAATCAGTTGGGAAAGGCTTAGGGATCCCTCTTCAGGCACTAGTGATGGTATGTAAGCCTTTTTCCATCTTCATTTATCTCCTGGTTTTTTACTGGCATGATAGGTAACCTCACCATGCTCTTTGCCTTCACCAGTAACGCCATCCGGCACAAAGCCCTTCAGCCTCTGGTCAGGGGCTGGATCTTCAGCATCGTTGTCCAACTCCCCCACCTTTGGTACAATGCAGCAGCAAAGAGGAGCGCTAACGAAACCGCCGTGTGCCCGACCACCAGCACTTGCTTAAGCTCTCCTGGGAGTGTAATTGTGAAGCTCACCACCTATATGTCTGTCAGCTGGGATCTCCTCTTCATCATCCTCATAATAATCCTGAACAGATTCATCATTGACCTCCTCTGGAGGCAAAGGAGGAAGGTAAGGGCTGCCTGCGCCACGGGGAGCACCTGTAACAAGCACACGGCTCGGGCTACAAAGATCCTGCTCTCGCTGCTCTCCATTTGTGTTGCCTGCTGGCTCTGCAATGACATTGCCCTGGATCGTTCTCATTTCAGGGCTCCTCAAGTGCAACTTCGAGAGCAGCATCCTCAGAGTTGTTCTATATCTATTATTCAACCAGTTCCTCATGGTCGTATTTGGCTACAAGGAAGTCTGATAATGCCTCACTGAGTCCTGCTGGTGCCTGAGATGTGAGAGACCTACCCTTGTCCAGACAGTGGACCTCCCAATGCCTTTGTGGGTTCTCCAGAGCTGCAGGCAGAAAGCACGCCTGCCGTGATGGATTTCTTCAGGCATGTCAAATAATTTCCTGCTGGCTTTCTGGAAACGTCGCTCGGATCGTGCTTAAAATTCAGGAGGTTCCCATCCGTCTTCGTCTTGCACCTTGCGCTAATTGGGAGCCGTCATCAGCCAGACGAATTAACTAATCAGGAAACTGATCCAGCAGACGTCGAGCTGTGGATTTGCCCCAGAGATGTGTTATGGAAAATATCCCTCAGAAAGCTTGTTGCAAAAGGCAAAGCTGCGGGTAAACATTTACCTTCCGTCAGATGAGAGCAAGCAGAAATACTCCCGTCACCACCAGTCGGTGACAGCCCATAATAAACAACACATCAGGTACATATTTGCCCCCAAGGGCTTGTTACCTTTGAAAATTATAAGGGGGAAAGTGGGTATTTTTCTGCATTGTGGCTGGCAGGCTAGTGTTCCCATTTCCACAGCAGCTCACCGAGAAAGAAAACAAGCAACAAAAGCCCTCGGAAAGCCCAAAATATGGGCAGCAGAGCTGTCACCCCGTCTGGGAAAAAAATATCAAGATTATGTTTTCAAAAATCATGGTTTTATGAAGGCGAGACTAGGGCCAGGTGCTACGCTAAAGAAGTTTTCAGATTCCAGCACCAAGCTTTTATTTCTCAACAAAACACAAATCGTGCATTCACAATGCTGGGGTGCGTTTTCTTGTTTCAGATCATTCCGTGTATAAGACGAGAAAATGAGGGGAAAATGTAACTTCAAGCCCTCGTGTAACTTTCCCTCCTAACCCCGAGCACAGACCCCAGGAATAAAAGAAATAAAACTTCCCACGTGCCATTCCTTAAAAAAAAAATGAATCGTTTCCATTAACATTTTGATTTGAGTGATGTAATTGTGCACGGTTAAGCTTCAGCTGACGTGCTGAAATGAGGCATTTTCCTTCCTTTCTAGTGCTGCCCCAAATCTTCCTTCTGCTGCTGTGCTTCCCCTCTAAGCCAACAACAGCTACCGGGGTTTGGGGGTCTCTCCTTGCCTGTCTTGCCCATGTAAGCCTACCAAATATTAGTGTATTGGTATCTTCTTCCACCTTGGGGTATATTTCTTGGGGGTAACAACCTGCCTGCAGCCCAGGGAGGATGCTCAGCACCTGGGGCACTTGAACAGATGCTCAGCAAGGGATGGGCTATGAAGAAATCTAACTTCATACACTGCTTTTTCCCCAATTTTTCGGTTTTAACTGGCAGATGAAACCCAGTGCATGCCTCTTGTGGGGTTACTGGTTTTCTGTCTCTCTCTGGGGAATCCGGTTCAATTTCTTCTCCTTTAGGTTCTGCTGCCCGGATCAAAGATCGTTTCTGAGCACCCTGACCCCTGCTGAAGACAGATCTCTCCAGAAACAGATCCTGGCAGAAGCACTGTTGTGGCTGCTCTGGGGGACAAATGGTGCCTTGGATTCCCTGTTCTTCTTCTTCCTTTCTTTCTTTTTGTTTTAGAGGCTCCAGGCTTTCATGATTCGGTACACACTGCACAAGTGAAACACACACAGGCAGCAAAAGGCTCCTGGTAGCCCCTGGCAAAGGCCACGGATCAGTCGTGATCCCTTCCCACCTGAGTGCTGTAGACCCTTTGAAACTGATCCTGATCTTTGCAAGGAAGGCAGGCAGGCAATATTTCAGGGAAAGGAGGTGAAATAATCTAGCTTTCCTCTAAATCCTTCCGCACAGCTCTTGAAATGACCGCTGGAAACCTGCTATGCCGGCCATGAATAAAGCCAGGCACCAACTAACACGTGCCCTGAGCCTAATGAGGCCCGACAGTCCTTACGGTCCCACATCCCCCCGTTTACCCACGGATCGGGCACAGCACAGACAGCTGCTCTGCTCATTTGGCCACGCTGCCAAATTAATGCTAGCCGGGAGCACCGCTTGTTGGAGAGGGAAGGCAGCTCCGCCGAGACGCACGACACGGGATTAATGCAGTGCCAGCCGGCTCCTGCAGCTCCCAGTCCTGCTGGGTGCTTTGATTTTAAGGGTTGTTTTCCTAAATAAAGCCACTCTGCCTTCTCCAGATCTCCCCCAGCTCCCTCCTGTAATCTATTCGGATTAGCTCTGGGGAGAGGAAGGCAGCCTGCCGGCTCTCCGAGCTATGTGGACTCCAAGCAGCTCAAGTAGAAAAGGAAATATCCCACCACAGCCTGCCTAGCTAGGAGCTGCCGAGGTGGAACAGTGGCATTTCAAAGCACATCCTGCGTTCGTCTCTCCTTGTAAGCGCAACTCCTTCTGTTTTATTTCAGGGTCACTTGCAGGGAATAAAAATGCGTGAGCATTTAGGACAAAAGGCACCTGCAGACGTTTGCAGCCCAGCCCCTCGCTCAAGAAAGGGTCGACTTCAAAATTAGCCTGGGGAAAATTAACTCAGAGCCTCATCCAGCTGAGTTCTGGATACCTCCAGGGGAAGCGATGCCCCCTCCTCTCGGGGCCAGTGCTCCAGCATCTCACCAACCTCACGCTGAAGGCATTTTTCCTTCTGTCTCAGTGGAATTTCCCTGGCTGCAACTTGTGCCCTTTGCCTCATGGCCTTGCACCGTGCACCTCTGTGTTTTTCTTTTGGTGGTAAAAAAGTTCTCAGAAGCCTGGATCAATTCCCTGGCATGTTTCATCCCTTGGTCCTGTGTGCAGAGGGAAGGCACGGGCACGGTGAGAAAGGCCAGAAGTCTTGGAGGGAGGTTTTGCCCCGGAGGTGACATCTGGAAGAAGCACAATTTAGCCTCGAGCCAAGGCAACGTAAAAACATCTTCTTGTGTGCTGCATCCAGAAGAGAAATGCAAGCTGTGACTCAAGCTGCTGATGCTGAAACCGAGATGCTAAACGGCGAGCAACACTCACCATCAGTGGGGTTTGCAATCCAGCTCAGCGCACTCCACGTGAGTAACTTGGCGAGGAGGACCTATTTCTTCAGCCAGAGCCTTACCTCGAGCAGCAATCACATTCGATTTGCAAATTCCCATCCGTCCCTGGGGACAGCCCAAGAGACACCGCTGTGTGACAGCAGCCGCCCTCCTTCAGGTCGGGGCAGGTTGTGGCGGATTTCTCCGCCTGCCCACGCTCAGCAAAGGAACCGAGAGGCATTTGGACATCTCGGCTTTTCTTTTCCTTCGTGGTTGTGCCGAGGGAGGAGAAGAGCTTTCCGCAATTTCCATCCCCTCATGCTGGTCACTGTCTGGTTTCGTCGCTCGCTCCTTCCAAACGGAGATGGATGCCCCGAGAACAAGATAGCTTTTTTAATTAAATGGGTTTTAATGGAAACAAGGGAACCGACCGATGAAATGAAACCGGGGTTGCAGTGACAGCCTTCGGAACTAATGCCTTCTAAAGCGGCTACGATTTACATTCTGAAAAGATGCAGGGAGCTCATTAAGGCTCTAGACAAACAGCTCGGCAGGCCGGGCTGCCGAGAAGAGGGCTGTTGTCCTCCCCAGGAGGACAACATGAAGGAGGTCGATCATTTTCTCTCTGATTTTCAGCCTCAAAAGGCCAGGCACAGGAAAGGCTTGGTGCAGGGACCGAGCTCAGCTACACGGAGTCAGGCACGGGTGATTTCCAGGGACAGCCCCAGCGTGGAATCAGACAGGGCTATGGAGGAGGCCACACAAACCCACACGCCCTGTGCGGCTTCGCCGTGCACCAAGGAGTGTTTGAAAGCTCTCGGTTTTGCTTCAGCGCTCACCAGGAAATTTTGGAGAATCATTTCTCACCCTCACTGCCCTCGCAGCTTGACCCAGCAGGGGCTGAGTCATGGCGGAGAGGTAAATCCCCAGCTCAGTGCCTAGGCGGGAGGAAAGCCTCTCAATTTCAGCCTCAGGGATTTTGCTTCTCCAGTGTTTTTTTTTTTTTTTTTTTCTCTAATCCTCTATTAACACAGCAGTCTCCATCCCCAAATACTTCTGAAGACCTGCTCGAGGAAATCCTTAGCCTCACAGGATGGTTTTTACGTTTATATTTCTTTTTTATTATTATTATTTCTTTTTAAACAAGAAATCCAAGTGGAGCAGGGAGAACACACCGACCCACAGACCTCCCAGAACCTGATCCTGCAGCCTGCTGAGTGCTTCCTGGAAGGTGCTGGAGACCTTCTGTGCCCACTGGCACAAAGAATCGCTTCCGTTCGCTAACACACTTCTGGGCGAGCACTTGGAAGAACACCAGACATACCCATCCAAGTGGCAGGGAGCAGGCAGGCAAAAAAAGCCTTATTTTTGCTCTGTAAATATATTTTTACACAAAGGTTACGCACATACTGTAAATCTGGGCATGCCCAAGCCCTGGAAAGCAATCACCCATGTGGGAAAATTGTTAGAAAGTTCCCCGGGATAAATTTGGGCGCTAATTTGCTTTCCCCTGGGTAATTCCCAGGCAGGGTTGAACGCACAGAACAGTCCAGGAACCACTCCCAGTGCTCCGTCTGCATCCAGCCACCCTCTTCTGGAAGGCAAGACCTTTTACCAGCAAGGAAGAGGGCATTTTGTGCCAGTTGGCCATGGAGCTCAGGATACATTTCATTCCTGGCTGCACTTCATTTATTAGCACAAACGAAGCTGAATCACCTCTGCTTAGAGTCTCACACCCACGGCCCATCGCAGCCCTCACACGGCCCTGGCACCTCAACATTTATTTCCCCGGTGTCTCGGTAGGGAGCCAGCCCCCAAATATTTCAAAAAGTCCACGGTTATTAAAAGAACCGGAGGGAGTTTTCCAGATCTGAACTAGGGAAAATATAAAAAGGCATCCGAGAAATACAGCCCCGGGGATGTCAAATGTTTCTGAACAAACCCAGGCGGCACAAACTGAGCTGAGCAACCAAGCGGTTCTCTTTCATCTCCTGTAGAATTTAAGCTGTTTCTACACGGCATAATGGTGACACCTACAGGAAAAAAAAACTCATTTTCTAGCTCTGCAGCCCGAAGAGGATCGGATGACATCACATCTTTAATATCGCCGCGGTATTGAAGGCTGTAGGGACCATGTAAGCAAATAAAACACGAACCACTTGCACAAACTTCGGCTGGCTGCAGACCGAGGTCATTAGCTGGATGCTGACAATATCTGACAGCCACCAGCTCCCTCCACATGTGCCACTGCTACTAGGCAAAGCAGAAATGAGAGCCTGTTAAGCAAGCAGACAAGGATAAAAGTAAAATGACTGCATTAACACTTCTTTCTGGACAGGTTATTTAAGCTTTCCTTGGTGTCTGACAGCGTGTGACTCCAGGACAAGGCTTCTTGCACACCCGGAGCACCCTGCAAGCATCTCTGAAGTCGGGCAGGTTGTGGGAACACAGCTCCCCATCGCTTCCCACCTTCCAGCAATGATCTTGGTGCAGAGCACAAGCCACTGCTTCACCGGGCTTTGCCCACGTGCTATTTTCTCAGCAGTGTTACTGAATTTGATACAGGACTGCAGGACAGCAAAGATTACCCAGATGTCTAATTTAAGGCTCGGTCGTGTTTCTTAGGACATTTAGGATGATCTCTAATCAACATTAATTTTAAGTGATTCAGTTATAGCTCTAGTTCCATCAAAAAGTTATTTAACACTTGAGAGAGGAGGAGATAATCAAACTCTATTTTAGCCCCAAGTATTACTTTCATGTATTCTTGGATTATCTCAAATTCAGAAATTATCTGATGTTAGGAGCTTGAAGCAAGTGACTCTTCTTAGAAACCAGGGTCACTCCCCTCATCACATTTTGCTTCATCTGTGTTGGGATTTACACATTATTCAGCATTTGGCTACCGAAAATTGAAATATTCTGCAGATAAAATAAGTGTTTTTAACTTCCATTAAATAGTCACCACTTTTCATTTTTTTGCAGGCAAAATCATGGAAGAAAAATAGACATTTTTCCTTCATTTATTGTTTTTATTTTTAAAACCAATCCTGACCCTTATATAAGATATAAAATAACCATCCACTGAAGCATACACTGAAGGTAACCACCAGGAAAGCTGGAGCTCATAATTTATCTGGTTGTATATATGTGCTTCAAAAGTTACCAGAAGAAGCATCCTCTCCGACCAAACAGTGCATTGCAGAATAACCTGGTAAGACACAAAAAGACCACAGAGAATTCAGTTTGAGCAGAGCATTAACAAAGGGCCCTGTCACTGTTTTACAAAATGAGATTTGAAAGATTATTATTAAAATAAAACTTTGTAATAAAACACTCATCCTATAGTTCAGTTTCTTCTGGAGACCTTCCCACTGTGTCACTGGCTCTGTATTGTTACCAAATTTCTTAGTAACGCCTGGTTGTTCTGTGGCAGAGAGATCTGCATTTATCTCAAGCACGTGATGGGATGTGCAGACACTGCTGTAGACCACAGTAATGAGTAATTAGCAAACAGCTCTTTTGATTATGTCCAGATGTCCAATAGTCTTCAATATCCATTTTCAAATCACTAAAACATTTCCCCCTCCAAAAAACACATAATCCCTCCCAACAACAAACAACTTTAATAGGCTACACTAAAATGATCTAAGGCAAGAAGGGGCTAGATCAGTCAGAATGGTATAACCACAATGCAAGTCAAAACCAGTAAAACCTAAAATACTTTTCTCCTCGCTCACGCAAGGACTGGGGCTGAGCCCAGCAAAGTTTCAGGTCTAAGAGTGGGTGACTCCCTACAGCAGGAGGGGAAGTTTGCTCTTCACTCCCCAGCTCCAAGTTCCTGCAGTATCTTTCATGTCGATGCTCGTTTTGATCTGGAATAAAAAAACAAATGCAGGAAAAATATATATATATATATATATATATATATATATATATATTCCTTGCTCTGGACCATTGCACAGTCATTTGGCTGCACATTGGCGTTGGATGAGCTTAGAGCAGTTACTGGGATACAGTCAAAGGCTGCCCAGCTAGAGCTAGCTCTGCAGGAATCAATGCAAACCTGACTTTAAAAAATAAATATATTCTCTGGGCAGCCCAGTTTTCTGCAGTTTTGCTGAATTAAGCCAGTTTATTATGTGAGACAAGTAGCTTTGGGCAGGTTCAGGGTCAGCATCTCTTTTTGCAAACTTGACTCAGTTCAAGCCATGTCACCACGGCATCTCTCCAGCTGTGTTAGCGCTGCAGAGCCAGGCAGCTCCAGCCTGAGCCTATTTCAGCTCCTTAACATCCCACACACCAAAAGGGGAGCAATAGAAGCTCTTCAGGGGTGCAAGGCAAGCTTACACCCTGGTGTAACAGTGCGGGAGACACCTCATCAGTGATCCCAATGTTGGCAGGGAGTCGTACCCTACAGCCAGGCCTCCATTTACAAGCAATTTTCCCTCATAACTTTGAGTTCTTTCCCCTCGTCTTCCTCTCTGTGACTAGCAGAAGCCTGGGCACGGATCGCAAGGTGCCAGTTTTGTGTTAAATAGGGTGGTTGGACCAACAATCTCCCTTCACAAAGCTCCCACCCCGAGGACAGACACCACCAGGTAGCACACTCAGGGGGGACCTCATTGCTCTCTGCAGCTGCCTGAAAGGAAATATGGGGAGCTGGGGGTCGGCCTCTTCTCACAGGTAACTAGCAATAGGACTTGAGGGAATGGTCTCGAGTTGTGCCAGGGGAGGTTCAGGTGGGAAACGAGGAGACATTTCTGCTCAGAAAGCGGTCAGGTGTAGGGATGCGGTGACAGGGAGGTGGTAGCATCAGTGTCCCTGGGGGTGTTCAAGGCAAGGACGTGGTGCTTGGGGACATGATTCAGTGTGTGACAGCGGTGGCAGGCGGTTGGTTAGACCAGACGATCATGGAGGTCTTTTCCAACCTTTCTTATTATTTAATTCATTTATTATTCTGTGAGCCTCTGACTCCACCTCCGGCCCTCCCTCAGGAGCCACGGCCCGCCTCTCCCCGCCCCGCCCCGCCTCTCCCCGCCCCGCCCCAACTCCGGCCCGTACCAAATCCCGTCCCCCCCCGTCCCCCCCCACCCCGCGGCTGCAATGGTCGGGGCGGGCCGGGCCGGGCCGGCGCTGGCTATGGACGCCTTGCTGCTGGCGGCGGCCGCCGTTCTCCTCGCCGCCCTCCTCTTCCTCGTCTCCCGTTTCCGCCGCCGGCCCGGGGCAGGTTGGTCTCGGCTCTGGGGCTTCCCCCGCTCCTCGCCCCGGGGTTTCTCCGCTTCCTTCCCCGCCTCGTTGCGGGGGGCCCGGTCCCCTTCGGGCCCTGTTCCCGCCGGGAGGGGAGGGGGCGTTTCCATGGCGACCGCGGGGAGGGGAGGGGGGCGTCTCCATGGCAACCGTGAGGGGGGTCTCCATGGCAACCGGGGGGGGGGAGCGCCTCACCTCAGGCCTTCCCCTGAGGGAAGGGGGGGGGGGATCTATTGGGGATCTCCTGCGATCCCTTGGGATCCCGCGGCCCCCCGAGGCTCTACCCCCGCATGGAGCCCCCCTGTAGGGAGCCTCTGCCCGGCGGCTCGGCCCCGCTGCTCCCCTCAGGACCTTTTGGGGGGGGGGCGTTGAAGTGTGTTGGGGGTGCCCCTCTCAGAGCCCGGCGAGCTCCTTTTGAGACCTCTGAGGGGAAAAGGATTTAATAGGATCGCACCCCAGGTCATCCTGCGGGCTGTTTTGTCCCCTAATATCACCTGGAGCACTCTGCCAAGCGTCCAGCCAAACGTGGAGTCAATATTCCTGTCACACACCTGTAGGGCCTCACGCCCAGCCAGCATTACCCAAATCTTGCAGAATTTGCACTTCCAGGCTGCCAAACACCGCCGATTTATTGCTGGGGCTGTGGTGGAAGCAGCATCCATGCTTTTAGGGCTAGGGGAGAAGTCAGATGTTTCTTCAGTGAGCTCACCGGCACGGCTTTATTTCCAGAGGGAACGAAGGGAAACTGTGGGGATTCGTACTCAGATGTTTAGCCAGGACAGACAATGAAGCCTTCGATTATATAATAACGTTAGTCCCAGAATTTGGGGTGTTTTGTGTCTGTTCCAGGTTGGTTTTGGTGTTTGGGTTCTGTCTTGGGGGGTAAGGTAGCTTGGATAGTTTCCTTTTATTTAATAAGGGAAAGAAATCCTCGAGTATAAACATAGTCATACCACTGCAGGAGTGTATGCCGGTAAGGACTTTGTGTTAAAACCAGTTCTTACCGATTAAAAACTAAAGTTTCCAGCGTATTTCTTCCACGCTGTTTCTTGTACAGACCTGCTCTAAATCTTTCCTTCTCAGCAGCATGGAAACTGACGAAATTTCATCTGGTTTCCAGTTCCTTAGAGCTGAGCTGCTGGGAGAAGCAAGTGAAGAGTGTCCCAGAGAAATGAGACTGCTGGCAATGTTTTATTTCCTCAGCTTCGCTCCTATCGTGACTGAGGCAAATCAGAAGCTTTTGAAGTTGGGGAGGATTTCTTCTTCTTTTCAAGCATGTAAAATTCTAACGAAAGCGAAGGCCACGCAGTCATTTTAAATTATCTGAATTCTCAAGAAGCCTTAATGCTATTTCTGAGCAGCCTGGTTAAAATTAGCTTAGTTTCAGGATAATTGTTGTGAAGTTGCTTTTTCAGTGGCATCTTTTTGACGCTTTCACATCGGTCTTGCCTATTTTTATTGTATGGTTTATGGGAATTTGCCACCTGAATGCGTTGATTTCCATCTTTTTGAAGTTCTCCACAGAATTTCAGTTTGTGGGGGTGACTTTATTCTCCTTACACAGCAGAAATTATTTTTCAAAACCACTGGGGGTGTTGTGGAGTAGTTGAATTTTTGCAAAATTCAGTCCTAACCAGGAATTTGTTTTCCTTTTCCCGTCTCTTAAGTAGAAAAGGGAAGCTGCTACAGTTCTGTTAGTAAACCTGTCGCATTGCGTGGAAAGGATGTGAAACCAGGGAAGTCTGAGCTAGAGAACGGGTGGCAGCTCGCCCTTGTAGCGTTTGGGGCTGCATGGCGATGAAGACCCTTTATGCAGAATTGCTTGTACAAAGTGTTGTAGAACAGACTTTTAGCTAAACTGAGAGGCTAATGATCACAAGAGGTAAATCCTGTAACTTTGTATTTCCTGCGAGAGGTCATTTCAAGTAGCACGGCGGTTCCAGCACTATCATGCCTGGGCTTGTTTGCTGAAAACAGAACAAACGCAGCCTTGCTGCCTTTAACACGCGGCTGGCCTATCTTGTTGTGACCGTGCCCTAGCACAATAAGCAGTGCCAGACAAAAATACCTCTTCAGGGACACCGAGCACGCTTCCTTCCACCTGTTGGCGTGTTGAATCACTTTCACATCGAATTTCACAGGTAAAAGGCACCACTGCGGTGGGAAATCCAGCCAGCAGGTGAGGGTGCAGCAGGTGGAGCTCTCCATTTCTCAACGCTGTGGGACGAGGGAGATCACCAGCCAGGAGCTGTGTCTTGACAGACTGCCTCGAAACTTTCCAGCCCAGGTGTTAACGCTGGTGGACCCGCTGATCTGATACACCTAAAGATAACGTGCTGCAAGCTTATCAAGGGAAAATGTATTTGCTCTGAGCAAGGGGAAATTTGCGACGCTTCAGAAAGGAGCGGGTTTCTAGCTGGGGGGATGTAAAATGAGGTGTGAAGAAGCTCTGAAAGGTTTCTCTGTAATGAATTCTTTGTAATGAATGTGCTTCGCATCCAGTTTAGGAAAGAGTTGTGCTTTCAGAGCAGGGTTCTGCTCTGTTTCTCTTTGAGAAAGAGCTCCGATAGCGTGACCACGGTCTCACAGCTGCTGCTGTGCGCTGACTGACAAGTGGCATGAAATAATCAGCTACAGCCTCTGCTCTGGGCTGACGTTTCTGAAAAGGCAGAGCTCCTCTCAGCACGGCAGCGAGCCTGCTGTCCCCTGGAAGGAGGTGTGCCCTGCTTTTAGAAAGGCTGAGTCACAGAGTGGAGAACTGAAAGCTTAGAACAAAAGCTGAACCGAGCTTTGAAGCCACGTCCGTTTTTCCAGACGTCTGTTGAATTTTCTTGTCTGTAACGCCTGTTAATCGAGGGCTTTATCTAATTAATTTCTACTGGCCTGCCATCCTGCAAACCGTCAGGCAGCTCCTGGATCAGCTTGCCTGACCTGTGTAGTTTCACTCGGGTGGCTCCGTACCAAGCCTGCTCGGTTCTCGTGTGACTAATGGATGCGTGAACCGGCTAGCCTGGGGTGCCGCTCAGTCTGCGACCTCTGCAGCTACAGGAAAACGAGGAGTGAGATGTCTCCAGATAATCACAGCAACCCAACCGCTCCCTGCGCTGCGGGAGTAGGGGGGGAAAAAACACCGGGGCCTGACCTGCCAGCAGGTTATTCTTGACCTCGAATGTGATGATCAGTCCAGTTCTGAGAATATGAACAGGAGGGGTTTGGGGAGCGTTCCGTGTGCTGTTTGAAACCCCCAGTCCCACCCTCTGTGTGCAGCTCCGGTCACCTGTGATGCTTGCAGAGCAGAGCTGAGCACGTCCAGCCTTCTGGGTATGTGGACGTGTTGGCCCCTGGAGAACCAGACGGGTCCATGCCTATTCCGTGTAGGTCACTATTTTCTCTTCCTCCTCTTGAAGGGTGGGAAGGATACGCCAGGACTAACCTTCATGTCTTTCAGGTGATTGTGCAGCTGGAAGCTTGGCAAACAGAAGCTGTAGACGGCGGGGGGAAACAAAGATGTAGTAAAGCACACCTTTGTCTACTAAAGGACGGTCTGTAGTGTGTAGGTGTCTTCTGCTGTTTGTCTGGGTGCTTTGGAGAGCTGAAAAGACAAGGACTGTCCAACAACTGCCTTGTAGATTTGCTCGTTACATGGATCGGCTTTGGTGGTTGGTTTTTGGTTTGGTTTTGAACTGTTTTCTGAGCCCTGTAACGCTGGTCAGCCTTGAGAAATTGCCAGGTCACCTGGAGAGAATTAAAGTGAGGAAACAGATAGCTTTGCTCACGTGTTGAAGGGTTAAACACCTCAGCTTGAAGTGACTGCGTGGCTTATAAATGGGCTCCTCCCTTACGAAATGCTCAGGGGTCTCCGTTTCACGGGGCGATGGGAACGCAAACCAAGCCCCAGAATGAAGGAAGCGTTAAACCCTCACAGCTGTGCAGGGCCGCCTTGGGCAGTCACTAGGACAAGCCCTGAAGCTTTCGGGTGAAAGGATGCTGAGGTTTGAACGGCAGGGCATCTGGAGAATGCATTCGGAGAAATATCGCGTGTGTATAAAGGTCTTTTTGCAGCCTGAGAGTATTTCTGGCACTTGAGCAACGTCCCAAGTAAGCGGGCTGCAATTCTGCAGCGTAACGCTTCCCTCGCTGCCGAGCAGCAGTCAGAATCATCATTAGCGTGCCACAAATAAGCCCGGGCAAGTCTTGAAGCCAAACGATCTGATCCCCGGAGCCTACGCGTTGTAATTTATGGTCTGGTCCACAGAGGGAAGGAGGGGATGGGGACAGGAGGGTGACAGCAGCGTGACAGGGCAGTGACTCAACTCCAAACGTCGCGGTGCTGCAGTTAGTGCTGAGCGCTTGCCGGGGGACTGCTCGCAGCCTGGTTGCAGCAATCCTGAACTGCTGATGGCTTTGCTGGCCAAACGCTTCCCCCGAGCGCTCCGCTTTGCAGCCTGGGCTGAGCTCGGCGCTGCTGCAGCTGCGTTGTTATCGGCGCCGCCGCCTGCTGCTTGGAAGCTGGTCGAGGTGCCCCGAGATGAGCTGCAAGCGCACCTTTGATCGCCATGCAGATGCAGTCATGAAGCTGATTTTCTGATCGCAGATACGCTACGAGTAGGGAAGGACCTGGGAGTTTTGGTTGACAGTCATCTGAATATGAGCCAGCAGTGTGCTCAGGTGGCCAAGAAGGCCAACAGCATCCTGGCTTGCATAAGAAACAGCGTGGCCAGCAGGTCCAGGGACGTGATTGTCCCCCTGTACTCGGCTCTGGTGAGGCCGCACCTCGAGTACTGTGTTCAGTTTTGGGCCCCTCACTACAAGAAGGACATGGAGGTGCTTGAGCGAGTCCAGAGAAGAGCTACAAAGCTGGTGAAGGGCCTGGAGAGCAAGTCTTATGAGGAGCGGCTGAGGGAGCTGGGATTGTTCAGCCTGGAGAAGAGGAGGCTCAGGGGTGACCTTATCGCTCTCTCCAGGTACCTCAAAGGAGGCTGTAGCGAGGTGGGGTTGGTCTGTTCTCCCACGTGCCTGGTGACAGGACGAGGGGGAATGGGCTCAAGTTGTGCCAGGGGAGGTTTAGGTTGGATCTTAGGAAGAACTTCTTTACCGAAAGGGTTGTTAGGCATTGGAACGCGCTGCCCAGGGAAGTGGTTGAGTCCCCATCCCTGGAGGTGTTTAAAAGACGTTTAGATGTAGAGCTTAGGGATATGGTTTAGGGGATGATTTGTTAGCGTTAGGTCAGAGGTTGGACTCGGCGATCTTGTAGGTCTCTTCCAACCTAGACATTCTGTGATTCTGTAATAGCAGGGTGTTTTTTTTTTAGGAAGGCATTGTTCGGATCAGCGGATGCTGGAGACTTGGCTGAGCGTGGAGGGCGTTTTGTGCTCCTGCTGGGACATCACACAATCCAGCCAAGCACAAAAATGCGTCCGGGGTTTTAAGTCAAAGTTCTGCAGCTTTCAGAGGCTGAATGCCGAGCCGAACGAAGGCCGCGGTGGTTAATCCCTTGCAGGACCAAGCAAGTAACAACATACACAACTATCAGTTACTCTTATCAACGGGATATGCAAAGCGGGCATCGAAGACGGTGACGGAAACATCATCAGGTTGTTTCAGCATCAGTGCCGTAGATGTTAGCAGTGGGATCGTGGAGGTCTCAGAAAGAACCAGTGAGAACCGATCGTTGAATCGGGGTGGTAGGGTGAAGACTCCCAGCTCTAACTTGTGGTTCTTGCTTGCCGTTCAGGTTTAGTTTCGGGTATGCTGATTTACATGTTCCGTAGTGAAACGTGTATGCAGCCAGGCTTGAATTCAGATGAATCCACTTCGAAGTGGCACGAGTGCAAAATAAAACGTAAAAATCTGAATGCTGTAGAAGGGAAGAGAATAAATTCGGGGCCTTGCCTTTTGGTAAGTCAGAAGTGACTGGCAGGCTCACCACGTAAAGGGAGATATTTTTAAGGTGGAAGGGAAAAAACAGATTGTTTGGATCAAATACGGGGATTTATTGAACAGTTTGGGTAAGTTTGGGGTTTTTTTTTGAGGATGTAGTCTGACAAATCAAACATTAGCGGAGCATTTTCTTTAGCGGTCAGTGCAGTGGTGCAAAACCGACTGGGATCATGATTCTTCCTAGTCACAGGAAAGCAACTTGCAGGAATCTCCTGCCTCTTAGGAAGAAAAGCCACGAGACTGGGGAGGTGTTCTGTCAGTTAGAAAACAGCACTTAATAAATAGTAATATTTTAAAAAATGTTTAAAAAATAATATCTAATAATACAATTAGAAAATAGAACTTCTTGCCAGAGCTGACTGGCCAAAGGGCGGCTGTAGCACGCCGAGGCGACCGCGCTCTCACCGATTTGGTTTCCCTCTTGCAGCTGAAGAGGAACCCCAGCAAAATGCGACGGCAGTGGCCAGACCTCGGCCCCACGCCGAGGAGCGGGGAGACGGGATGCCGAGGCGCCGGAGGAACATGGGGAACCGGCTGCTGGCCCAGAGGAGAGCACAGCAGGCAGAAGAGTGGGCAGAAGGTAACATTTGGTTCCGTTCGTGTTCCAGACGTTTACATGGAGCTGAGCAGCAGATGTTGGGCTGCGGTTGGCTCCTGAAGAGAAATTTTCATTTTAGCAGCTTGGTAATCATTTGCAGCTTGGCTGTGATCTGTTTGACTTTCCATTCTCTTTACTTGCTTACTTCACCGCCTTTTTTCTTTCCTCAGAGCCATGCAGGTTACATTTGGGGAACTACAATCACCACCTGTGATGGTTTTACTCGGGTGGGCAGCCGAGTTCCACCACAACCGCTCTCTCACTCCCCCTCCTCAAAGAGGAGCGAGGAGAAAATACGATGAAAGGGGCTCAAGGGTTGAGATAAGGACTAGGAGATCGCGCAATAATTATCGTGACGGGCAAAACAGACTCAGCATAGAGAGAAAGTAAGATTTATTGCTCATTACTAACAAGCTAGAGAAGTGAGAAACAAAGAAAAGAAACCAAAAGCACCTTCCCCCCATCCACATTCTTCCACCTCCTCCCCCCGAGCGGCGCAGGGGAACGGGGGAATGGGGGTTATGGTCAGTCTACAGCACTTCTTCTCTGCCGCTCCTTCTCGGTCACTCTCGTTCCCTGTGCTGTGGGGTCCCACCCACGGGATGCAGGCCTTGCTGAACTGATCCAGCGTGGGCTGTCCACAGGCAGCAGCTCTTCAAGAACTGCTCCAGATATGGGTCCGTACCACGGGGTCCATCCCTTGGGAGCAAACTGCTCCAACCTGGGTCCCCCACGGGCAGCAGCTCCTGCTGGGTCACCTGCTCCTGCGTGGTCTCCTCTCCACGGGCTGCAGGTCCGGCCCGGAATCTGCTCCGGCAGGGGTCTTCCACAGGCCGCAGTCTCCTTCGGGGCACAGGCTCCACCGTGGTCTCCTCCACGGGCTGCAGCGTGGAACCCTGCTCCACCGTGGTACTCCATGGGCTGCAGGGGGATATCCTGCTTCACCATGGTCCTCACCACAGGCCGCAGGGGACTTCTGCTCCGGCGCCTGGAGCACCTCTCCCCCTCCTTCTTCACTGACCTTGGCGCCTGCAAGGCTGTTTCTCACTCCTCTCACCCTCCCAGCTGCCGAGTGGCACAGCGGTTTTTTCCCTGTCTTAAATATGCTCTCACAGAGGCGCAAAACAACATCGCTTATTGGCTCAGCTCTGGTCAGCAGTGGGGCCCTTACCAAACATGGGGCAGCTTCTAGATCCTTCTCACAGAAGCCACCCCTATGGCCCCCCCGCTACCAAAACCTTGCCACGGAAACCCACTACACCACCTTGCACTAAAACATCAAGCAGTAGCAAAGTTTTGGTACCTTACAAATTCAGGGGAGCATTGATTCCCCACCGATCTCTGCAAAACTTGGCCTTTGCTTTCTGAGAAGCCATCCGGCTGGTGAACCGAGCCTGCTTAGCTGGGATCACCCCAGATCGTGTCGTTTTGTCTTACTGCCAGCAAGTCCCCCGTTCCTGTGCAGCATCTGCAGTTAATAACCACACTTCTTTAGCGTGGTCGTAGACGAGAAAATTGTAAGAAATATAAATAACACCTTTCGGTACCCCACAAGTCCCACTCACTCTTCTCGTGAAAACTCACCCATGATCTCTGCGTCTCCTCAGAGATATCACCGTGATTCCTCTCGCTCTCAGCTCGTGGGTGAAGCGTTGGGGTTTCCACTCAAACGTAGATAAAAGTGGACCTTGCTTCGCTCGAGCTTGCAGTGGAGACCAGGGTGATGGTTTTGGCCCGCGCTAGGCGGGAAATGCTGAGCACACATTCGTCTGAGGCCATGATGAGGAGATAATTGCGCTTTCCCCCCCTGCTTTTCTTGCCTTGCAGTTGAGAGAAGCTTATTTTCCGCTCACGTTGGCAGGTGAACGTGCTCTCCAAGCCCGTCGTGTCCAGCGGGTTGCACAAATGGAAAAGTGACAGGCCTGAACTTTTTCACCTTTGCTTCTCTCTTTTCACGCGGTAACGTCCCGCGAGGAAAATGAAATCAAAAAAAACCCTTTCCCCTTAAACTCCAGGCATCAAAAGTTTCGATGCCAAGGGCCGACAGTGAAGCTGTGAAAGCAAAAGGCTTATCTTACTTTGTCACTTGAGCTGTAGAAGAGTCTGTGTCGTTGGGCTTCATAAATAATTCTTTCGCCGCTTCAGTGTGCCCCAGAGGCAAGTGCTACAGCTCTTGCCTGAAGTTTTGAGACGACGTTTCTGTTTATTTTTATTTTTTTAATATTAAAAATGGATTTTTTTTCCCATTCGTATGCTGGGATGGTTTCTCCCAGTGCCCTAACACCAGAGCCTTTGGGGAATGAGCACAGGCATCAGCAGGAGAGCCGTGGAGAGAAGCTCCTGTCCCTCGTTCCTGCCCCGAGGTGCAGAAAAGGATTATTTATAAAGCCCACGTTACTTGGGATTAGCTCCCTCTGATGCAGATTGACTGGGCCTGTTACACAGCCATTAGCCTGGGCACGAGCTGCCTGTTTTAGTGTAGAATGAGTTTGGTTTCCTTTTTTTTCACTTAAAGCAGGATGAATTCCATGTTTTGAAGCCCGCTCTGTGTGTGTGTGTGGCAGGGGCCTGGAACAACTTCTGGATTTGTTCCCTCCGGGCAGGCTCCGGGTGCGTTTTCACTGTGTCACTGCCACGTGGAGCAGTTTGATCTGCTGCCTCCGCTTACCCTGTTGAAACAGCTCGTCCCAACACCTCGCAGAGATCTGTGTTACAGAAATGGGCTGAGAACGAGCCCGCCTGCTTTCATCAGCCTTCTAAACGCGCTTGTTGCTTCAGAAGGCTTCCAGACGTCTGCAGCTGAAGAGAGTCTTTTCTTTTTCATTGTCAAAATGTTTCTCGATTTGTTAAATTAATCGATTACCAAGTTTCTGATCTCGCTGTGGGATTTCCTACCCGAGCCCGTGTTTTAGCTTTGAGCAAAGCCGCGAGATTCCTGGCACGGAGCTCGGGGAGGGCGTGAGGATTTATTGCTGCCACAGCCACCAAGCGCTGCCAGGTGGGAACTGCTGCTGGCCAGGAGCCCGTTCTGCTGACTCTAGGAAACGTCTCAAAGCAACTCTTGCAGGCTTTGGAGTTGTGGTTAGGGTGAGGGGTTTCTGTTTTCCACCTAACAATCAGATTTCGATTCCAGGACAAGCCTGAGCTTTAGGGGTACAATAATAGCCTGCAGTTCCTGCTGCCTGTGCTAAGAACTGAAATCTCTCCTGGAATAATGAGGCAGGGGGGACAAAAACTGGCACTGGGAGCAAACCTCAGTAACTTTTAATTGTCCCTTCTGTAGTCGAAAACTTATTTACTTGCAAGTCTGGGTAAGAAGGAGCCATGTAAAACGAGCAAGGGTGGTAAACGACGGTTTTGAATATTCAAATCCCTGCCCATTGCGAGCGGAGCTAAATCAGGCTGTCATTTCTTCCCGCAGTAAGGCACCCAACTGACTCGCAGGTCGGTACAGACAGAAAAAGCAGAGTGGGGGAAGCACTAAAACCCTCGACTTTCCTACCAGAGCTGCAGCCCACGCCTCGCCTGGGCTCCTTATTCACGGCTTCCACGTGGGCTGCGCTGCGCCGTGGGGGCAGCCCGCTCGCCGGGTGCCCACGCCGGCTCGGTTGGGCTGAGTAACGTTTTTCGGCGGTTAGCAGAGGACTCGATAAGGTCACCTCTTGTGAGAACGCCAGCGTCCATTAATACCAGCCGATGACCACAGATTGGCGGGGAGATGTTTGTAAGCGGTGACAGAGGCGTTCTCAAAATGACTGCGACCCCCTCAGCTGCATTCCGCCGACGCGACTTCCAGGCTGGCTTAGAAAAGGTGGGTTTGGCTGGCTTAGAAAGATGATTTGGGCCGGTTTGTGGCGCCCAGCTTCCTTCTAGTCATCACACTGCTGTCTTTCTTGCAGTCTCAGCGACTGTCATACAAATCTACGTGCCTCGGAGGACGTCTGCCCTGCCACAACGTGCTTCTGCCTTTCCCTTTGCAGCCTGAGTCTGGAAGGAGAGCGGCTGGTGCTGGAGTTGGGTGTTCCTGCGGTTAGCTCGCCTCCGATATCCCAGCTAGCAGGCTTGGTTAGCTCTGGCGTGCCTTCATTTAAATCGAACCCAGACAGAAGTGGCTTTGTGGGGCTAACTCCAGCAAAGACAAAAATCAACTCGGCGCGAGGCGTAAAAGGGGGGTGGATTTCAGGCGTTAATCGTTTAGGGCAGGAGAGGCCGAGCTTGGGAGGGAAAGGGGATAAATTGGAGTCGGGTTGGGGATCGTGTGTGGCAGCAGCAGTGAAAACAAACAGCAGCAGCCACTTATCCCATTTATTCGTTGCCTGAGCCTTGTCTCTGGTTCCTGGTTTTGCGTGGCTGATGCTCCGCGTGCATCCACTCGGACTCTAATTGCCTTTGGTGCACGCAGAGGAATTTTGTCAGCGGCTTTTATTTGGTTGCAGCAAAAGCCGTGGTCTGCTTCTGGAGCTGAGCTGGACCTTCCAAAGCTGCTCGTGGTGCCTCGAAGGCTGCAAGGAGCTCAGAGGTGACGTAGGTACCGGCCTCGACGCTGCTTTTTCCCTTCTTGGAGCAGAAAGTTCCCCAGAGTAAAGGCTTTGGGGCTGCAGTTTCCTATCGGGCAATAAGAAACTCGCAGGGATGAACTTGTAACAGCAGCTGTGGTTGGATCGCCTGGATCCTCCCATGGTGAAAATAACAAGGGGGATGATCCGAGGCAAATGCCTTTGCTTGAGGGGCTGTTAAACATTATTTCTGACAGCGACTTTGTACAGACACGTAGTGAGAAAACCTGCTTGTCTCAGCGCGTGGTACAAAGAGTTTGTGGAGAGACAGAGGCGTGCCCGGGCAAATTGTTTCTTCCAAGAGCTGTTAGTCAGCCAGCGAGGGGGGCACGGGTTTTCCAGGCCTGGTTTTCTGTCACTTGGGGTGGTGTCGTGGGTGAAAACCGGCTGCTGACGCCCATGGAGGGGCCACTTGGGGTGGGAGGAGAGGAACGTGGGCTGCAGAGTGTCACTGCTCCACGATTTAGGGCAGTTTTAAAGAAAGGCTGCTTTAAGAAATGATGGCAATCTCCAAAGCGCATGAAGACCACCGGGCGTCCTCTGAGTGGAAGGCTTTGGTGGCTGTCAGTGGAGGGAGAAACGAGAAGAAAGAAAAGGAGAAGGACGTTCCCGAGCTGGCTGCCACGATTCCAGGGAGTAGTTTCAAGGGTTTCCTTTTTCAGAGGTGCTCGCCTTCACATCCCACAAACAAATGACTTCGCTGATTTGGTCAGCTGCAAGATTAAAATAAAACAAATGGGATTTTGCGTGCGTTATTACGTTTCACGTATACATTTTAAAACAAAGTAGGGACTGCACCAAAGGAATAATCTGGTTTAATCAACGACTTTTATTCCTGACTGAAATAAACTACAGCCTGTCTGCTTTTGGCAGCCCTGTGACTCACAGATGTTAAATTTTCCTACATCTGCATGTCTTTTGAGCCCCGTACATCCGAGCACAGGTATAGGAACACCCAGCGCCGTGAAGGTTGGGTTGAATTTAAATGACTTTACTCGCACAGAACTGGTAGTGTTAAAGCCAACAGCTTTTGGTAGCCCCATCGTAGCCTGTAGCTTGTAAAATAAGCAAAAATAAATAAGGAAAAGCCCTTGGTTCAACATAAGTTAAATTGTGAGCTCCTCTTGTCTTTTGCTTGGCAGCAGCTGGGGATCAGAATCACGTGTTTTACTTTAAAAGTATTAATCGCTGTTGAGAAATAAGTCACAAAATTGGAAAGAAAAAGTCTTTTAGAAGCTTAAAATACCTATTAATTGGCCCTGCTAAAATGCCCATGATTGCTTTTCGTGGCATCTAAATCCAGCATTCAGATCGTAGAGCTGAAAAGATCTGACGTGAATGTTGTGTGCTGTTTTTGGGGGGGGGAAATACTATTTAAAATAACTTACAATCTTTATATCCACTTAGTAGTGGATGTAAAGAATGTGTCTGTGCTGGAATTTGCCAGAGTAAGCAGCACTTTTTTCTGAGCACACCACCTATTTCATGTCGTATTGCATCTCCCCCTGTTCTGGTGTGCTAAAAGACTGGGAAGCTTTATCAAGTTGTCCGTGTTGCTGTGGTCCCATGGCGTTCCCCTGAACCAGCTGGTACGAGAGCCCTACTAACAGACGTAACCGAAATAGTTTCAGTGCTTCATCAGGAGAAAAACCTTTCTAGTACAGTTACACTGTGACTGCTGATACCCTCCCTGCTAAATCAGGAGTTAATTTTGACTTGCTCCGACTCATACAGAAAGACCCGGTGCTGTCAAAGTGTCCACAGCGTGTTTCTGCCCCGAGACATCTCGAGTGCAGATGGAAGCTGTAGGTGTGTGGTTTCTCGGTTATGCCGTATGGCTCGATTTAAGGCAGAACTTGAAGTCCCTTGTTCTGCTCAGAGGGGCTCACGTCCTTTGTTTACTCTCCTTTTTTGACCCAACACTCACCATTTGTTTTGCCTGGCGCCTTCCCCCCTTTTTTCCTATTCTTTTTTTTTTTTTTAGGTGTTGTGTAAATAGCAAGTCAAGCAGCTAGCTGTGCACAAAGAGCTTTGTGCGAGCAGCCGCGTCCTTCTCGTGGAAAACTTCCAAAACTAAAGAGGAGGCAAGACGGGCTTTTTGCCATCGATCTCAAGGGCAACCAAAATATATGATGGGGTTGCTTCATTTGGGGTTTTTGCATACACGGTAGCTGGTAAATTCCTGTCCTGATAGAGAACATTAGTGCTCCGATACCCTTTCTTTTCTAATGATACTTGGAAGTATTTTTAAAAAGGACTCCAAATTTCAAGAGTTTCAGCCATCTGTTATGACTGTTAGCTCTGTTTCTTGTTGTCCGGCCTCATGTCCAAAACGTTTAGGAAAAACTAAGGAAAAACTCGTGGGTTTTGCTCAGCTAGCCCCCAGTTTGTGTAAATACGGTGGTGGTGTGAAGTCAGACCTTTGCTGCTTTGTCCCAGAGCTGGGAGCTGCTGGGAATGCTCCGCAAGCTCTGGAAATGTTGAAATAACTGCACTGAACTCTCCGGAGATGGACCAGAGCATCTCGAGACCCTGACTGCAGGCGTCTCCTCGTGTCACACCCGAGCAGTTCAGGTGAAGAGGGTTCTGTGTGCCTTGAGGTCTGGTGTCCTGTACCTGAACGATAAGGAATTGGGAACAGGTCTGCTGAAAAGCTGCTCGTGCAGTTCTGTCCCTTTGCTGCCACAGCCCTACGTCCGTCCCAGAGCTGCCACGTTTGAAGCCATCAGATGAGCTGCAGAGAGCACCACGGAAAATCAGCCTTCAAACAAAACAGTTCTTAGCTTCAACAGTACGGAGGTGTCTGATGTTTCGCTTCCTGAGCGAGGACAGAGGCAGGCTGCTCAGCCCCGCTGCTGTGGGTGACCAACTGCTCTCATAACACGCGAGGACAATTAACGCGACAGGCCTTGCATCCCATTTATTCAGTGTTAATTGCACCCAGGTTTAGCACGCTGCTGACCTTTCGTGCTGGACTGAATCATGGGCTGCGGCCGCATCGCCGCTCTTGTCCGATGCGGTCCCATCCACTAGAAAAAAATGAGGAGGAAGAGGAAAGCAAAAGCTACTGAACAAAGGCATACATGATCCAGGGCTGGAAAAGTGCCGCGCTACGCTTCTGCCTGACCTCTGGCTCAGGTATTTTTAATGTAGGCGAAATCTGAGAAGCGCTCGGAGCTTTGGGTTGAACAGCATCACAGATATTGATTTATATTTGTGACGTTTTCCAGAAGTGATGCTCCACAGAACAATACCTGCGTTAAACCGTGAATTAGGAGTACCGCCTGCTAACGTGGGGCTGTGCTCTCGTTGTGTTTGGAACTCCCCTTGGCCTAGTATTTTTTTAAAAAAATGAAGTTATTTTAAGGTTCAGCAAAATCAGAGAAGCAACGGTGTCGAGACTGAGTGTCCCTGGTGCACTCGGTTGTGGTGGAGGAAGGGGGAACCCTTTTGATCATCTCAGTAATCAGATAGCGGCGTTTCTCTGAAGCCCAAGCTAGCGAGCCTGCCTCGTATGAACTTCCATATCCTGAAAACAGCTAAATTACTTGAGAGCCACCTACACAGCTCTCAAGTACGCTCGTTTCTGTTGATGTGTCTCGGTGGCTTAACCATAGCGCCGTGCTGCGTATTGGAATTAGTAAAACAAAAGTGTTTCAAACCGAATTCCACGTATAAAAAGGAGGGCGAGTGTTGTTCGTGCACTTCTTTAATAGCAATTTCTCTGGGTTCCTTAAAAAGGAGGGGGGGGGAAAAAAAGGAACTGTGGTCTGTGGAGAGAGAATCTCGGTCGTGTGGGGTTTGATAAAGAGTGAAGGATCTCTCTTTGAGGGCTGAGATCAGTCTCTCCTGTGGAAGAATCAAGGACTCGGGTACACCAGTGAATAACGTGGCCAAATGCTCGCTAAATACTTGCGGTAGGGGGGCGGTGAGGGAAGGAAATGGCTTTTTAAAAGCTCTTGAGCCTTGGTTGGCCCCTAGGTGAGCAGGAACGTAACGCGTTCGCTCGCCGTTTGAGCACGACGCTTTCGTATCCCGCAGCTGCAGAAATCCTCTTTATGAACAACCACTCGTGGTACGACGGTGAGCTACTTCTGTGTAATTTTGCTGTAGTCAAGCCCAAAATTTGCACTGCGGGGCTGTTTTCCCTCCTCCTCCAAGTGCTAGAGCCAGCGGATGAGTGGCGTGTTCTGAAATCCCCTTCATGGATGGAGGTCTGTTGTGCTGAGCTGAGGGGAGATCTCTGCAGCTGGGTGAGGAGCAGTAAAGATGCGCTCACAGTTGTCAGTAAGTAAGGGAAAGTTTTTCTTGTAAGTGCTGAAAGCAGGAAACGTTTGTAGAGGTCTTCCTTCAAAATATCAAGTACGTTTTTACCTCCGAGTT
The DNA here is from genome assembly GCA_011076525.1 of Nettapus auritus. Classification (NCBI taxonomy): domain Eukaryota; kingdom Metazoa; phylum Chordata; class Aves; order Anseriformes; family Anatidae; genus Nettapus; species Nettapus auritus. The sequence goes on along the minus strand of CM021768.1, from coordinate 94,388,024 downwards.
GAGTATGTGTTGCCTTGTTATTTCTGACGTTGTGGCTTTGGCAGTTCTGCGTGAATTTCTTTTGCCTTTTTCCATCGAATCGATCTTGTCTGAAATACGTGTGCCTCCTTTCCATCTGCTGCTGCTTCCCTAGGAGGCAGTGAAGTTTCTCGAACGGGCTTTTCGCAGACAATCTAAATGTTGTTGTTTGCCTTTTAACATCATCTTGCAGAGGAAGACGATGCCGAGGAGGTGCCAGAACTTCAGGTATCTGGGAAAATTGGAGCAAAAAAGCAGAGGAAATTAGAAGAGAAACAAGCCAGGAAAGCACAGAGAGAGGTAAGCATTTCCTGCCACGTATAAAGCCCAGAGCAGAGCCTGAATCACGATGCTTGGTTGAGAACTGGTACTAACAGACACCCAGGAGAGGCAAAGGCAGCGTGATCACTACAACTGTTACAATTTTGTTTTAAAAACATAAATGGAGCTTTTTATGTCACATCTCAAGGCTGTCACTCGCTGGCTTGCCACTAGGTTCTCTGGAATCCTCATGGGGAGGAGAGAGGAGTTACTCCTGGATGCTTTTTTCTGGCTGTTTGCACTGGCTTGCAGCTCACTGTCACTGCTGTCTGCCCTTAAGGGAGAGAAAAAAACAGCTCTCAAGCCCGCACAGCGTTGTTATAAGACTGGGTCTGCGATCGAAGCCGTGGGCAGTTGTGAGTAGTGGTTCATGTGCTCTCTTAGTGGGAAGACTCCCTACGAGTTTATCCATGTTTGCTGTGCTGTCAGAGGGTGGGGAGATGAAAAGCAGACCCTGAAACCTGTGATGCAGTCAGTTTTTCCTTGAAATTTGGCCATTAAACAGAGGCAAAGTGTAGGCAGCAAGCACTATAACTTCTCAGTTGCTTGTTCTTGAATGTAAAGTGTGTAAAACTACTCATTTAAAGACTTCTGCATTTCTTTTCTCAATTTTGCCCACCACGTTGCTGTTCATTCCAGGCAGGCAACAGGTTTTCTGAACCTTGCTTTCTGCGGCGTGCCTGTGGATGGCTGCAAGTTGGCATTGATTTCTTCCAGTTTTTCTCCTTGCTCTTTCACAAACTCAGTATAGTTCTGTAACGTGGAACGTGGGGCTGCAAGAAGGGGGAACAGCCCAGAAAGAACCTTTGTATAACACAAGGTGAAGTGAACAACAGACTTGATGCATTTATATATTATTTTTAAGTGTTTCTGACTACATTTCTAATATGTAGAGGGTTCAAAAAGGCCGTGCTGAGAATTGTAGAGTAACCTGAAGTTTAAAAGCCATTTCTCCTTCACACCGGTGTGTCCTGTAGATAGGGTGGCTGGTAACAAACAGGTTGTTATATAAGCTTCCATTACGATCCTTTTCTCACTCATTCTGTGCTAACCATTTTGTCATCACTTTCCGTATTCATTCTATCTAATTACCCTCGTTTGTTTTTTTTGCGGAAAATTTGAGCAAAGTTGAGTGAAGATAAGCATCAGCTGGTAGAGTGAGGAATTTTTTTTCTTCATTTTAAAACGTGCTGATTTTTATTTTCCCACGTAGACAAATAAATTCCTTGGTTAGGTCTTTTTTTGCTGAGACATTCAAAGCCACACATCCTCCATTTCAATGTCTTCCGCTTGTTCTCCTAACGTATTTTCAAATTTAAGTATAGAGAATAGGCTAAAAACAATTAAATAAATCTCTAAAAAAAACACTAAGCACTTAAAAAACCACCTGTCTTTGCTAGGTTTGGCTTAAAATAATAATTAAAATAATAATTTTAAAATAATTTCAGAGATTCTCCCCAAGTTAATGGTAAAGTTTGAGTGTCTTTGGTTTTACAGATTATCCCCCTCTTTTTTCTTCACCTTAGAGTCCATCCTAGCTAAATTTTAAGGGCAAAGTCACGTCATTCCATCATATCTCTATACAAATAATTTCATGTGCATATACCCAGCTTGAAAATGCTTATTGAGAAGCAGATAATGGAAGGGTAATTTTAAAACTTCTACAATGTTAAGTATTTCGAAGGTCTGGGGGGAAAAGAAGTTAAATCATAATTACTTGTTTTATTAGTTTTTTTTAATTCTGAACAGGCGTAGAGGAAGATAGCGAGAAAACTCCCCACGGTCTCACCACACGAAATTACAAAATCTATATTCAGGAGGATTAAAGCTTCTCTTGCGTAACGCTGCTTTTTTTTTTATTATTATTAAGGCTGAAGAAGCCGAGCGAGAGGAACGGAAAAAACTTGAGTCAAAGAGAGAGGAGGAAAGGCGGAAAGAAGAGGAGAGAATACGTCTCGAGGAAGAGCGACAGGTGGGATTGCTTGTATTTATAGGTGGAAATTCTAACCAAGCTGGTCTTTGAGATTGATCCTCTGTAAATTCTCTGATCAGAATTCCCTTTGGTTTCCAATACGATTGCGTACATCTTCTGTTAGTTTTTTTTTTTTTATTGCTCCATTTTATATGAGTTGCAGTAATGCTCGGTGATTTCAGCTGTAGGTCGTGGCTTTGCTCCGCCAGCTGCTTGGCAGAAGTGAAAGGCCCTGCTCCAAACACCAGAACACGCGTGTAGCAGCGAGGACTCGCCCTCAGTCGAGGCGAGGGCAGAACAAAACCCAGTCTCCTGGCATTGGATCCAACAGCCTGGCTGCTGCAGCTGCATGCCAGAGTGAGGGTTTGATGGTCAACTTGTTACGTTGACAAACATAAAATTGGCTGTTAGTCTGTCTGGGATCTGTCTAAATGTGAATATATGAAGAAAAGAGTTGCATCAAACAGCAGGAGAAGTTCTGGGGGTGCCAGAAGTGTGAGTATCAGAATTGTAGAATAACATAGGCTGGAGGAGACCTCTGCAGGTGCTGTGCTCTGTCCTGCTCCAGTGATGTCCACTCACAGCAGGTCGCTCAGAACCTTGTCCGGCCAAGCTGTGAATGCCTCCACGGATGGAGATTTCTCAACCATGCAGGGCCCCGCTTGCAGGATTTGGTTACAGCCGTGATAAAACTTCTCATGTTGCAACTTGTGCCGGTGGCTGATGCTCATTAGCTCTGCCTGCCTGACAGCTGTAACCAGCAGGGCAGAAAGCGAAAGAGGCTAGCAACCGATTTTGCAACTGTCATGTAAAATTATACGACTTTATTCTAATTAAACGCATTTGCATGCGCTTCACAATTAAAGGTTTCTGTGCTATGCCTGTATGAAGGTGTGCGTTAGCAGGAGTGACCCAGAAAAACAGATCCTGTGCGACTGAAACACCTTTTGTTAAATAGCTTCATCGCTGAGGGTGGCAAACTGATTTCAAAGCTGCTTTGGGTGTTCTGGGCTACTGGCTGAGAACCAGGAGGGAGCCTCGTGCTCCTTGCTGCTTGAGAAGTCGTGCGGTAGCTCTGCAGAGTACTTCTGGAGGCAAGGGCCAAGGTGTTTTGTGCTGAATAATTGCTGTCCCAGGGGAGCAGGGACAGCTTTCGGCGTGAATTTCCCATGATACTTTCATGTGAATGGAGATCTGTGTCGGGGCTTTGCTGTGAGCAGGTTTGTTTTAATTTGTTCTTAGAAGGAATCAAATAAGTGGGGTGTGTTGTTAACATTTTGAAAGAAGAAGAGACATTTTTCCCTTCTGTTGAAGGCATGAAGGCAGGATAACGACATTTTTCAATCTCTTTTCCATACATTATGCACATACGAAAGATCTCATAGATACAATCTATTTTCTACAAGGTTCATTTTGTTTACTCTCCAAAAAAATCTTTCATTTCTTGAACTCTGTCTTGTTCCCTTTTCATCAGTAGAAGGCTCCCGGATTTCAGAAATTGATCTGTATGAGGAGAATGTCAGTTCTACAACAGCAGGGTACGTAACAGGGTCCAAGACTTCACCTTAAAGAACTTCCAGGGGACCAAGTATTCCAAAACACCAGTTCTGAGGAAAGATGTACCAGTTCAGAAGTACCTGGCAGTGGCCAAGCCATAACTCTGAGGTTGGATAACTCACCTTGGCCACTCCTTCGAGTAGCTGAGCTGTTTTGTGACACAGAACCATCAGACCTGGCTTCCTGTGGATCTCTATCTCCTGCTTTTCCCCCGCTCGTGCAATTTAATAGCACCAGCTTCTGCCTCGTGGTCCACGTGACCGCTCTCCTTTTTTCTTAAACATTTCCCATTTTCCCCCCTTACACTTCCCGCACAGAAAGAGGCAAGATGAGCTCTGGCTGCCTATAAATTACCCATCTGTTGCACATCCTGCTCACTGTGGGACAAATAGTTGCAAATAAGGGTGCAATTCTAACTAGGTAGAGATCTTTTCACACAGAAAACGCTTATTAACATATTTAACCTTTTTTTTTTTAGTCGCCTTCTGTTCAGTTTAGGGCTGAGTAATTTATTTTGGTTGAATGAGAAAAATGCCATTTGTTTTGATTTTGATTTTCAATATTCCTGATAAAGACTGTACTAAAACACTTTAGGTGATAGTTTCCTTGGCTACTTAATTCTGTAATTTTAACTTTTTTTTTCTGGGTGGTGTCTTTCTCCCCAGTAATTTTTATCAGGGCAGCAAGCCAACCCGTCCAGGCTACATCACCAATGTTATTCTGCTCCTCACTAAAAGCGTATTCAACTTCAGTTATTTTTTGCCTGGGTCTAAGAGAGGTTGATAATCCATTACCAGTGCGGGTCAAAGTAAATGTCTCTGATATTTAATCCTCTTCCTCAACTGTTTTCTAATATTTTTAAGTCTGTCTTCATCTGAGTCTTTAACAGGAAGCAGAACAATTCAGGACATGTAGGTGTTGGGGCTGTGTTGCTTGAGTTCCTGCTTCGGTCAGCCCAGAAAGCGATCTGTAAGGGAGCGTGGTAATAACAAGACTTCAGTGCTGGAGACTTGACTTGGTGACAGGAGGGGAAATGAACTAATAGATACTCGATTTCTGCATGTGTAAGCACGGCCTGTCTTTGTGATCATAACATTTTGTCTTTAAAATCTTGTTGCATACTGATTGTGTGGTGTAAAAAAAGCCTGGAATAGAAAGACAGCACATACAAAAGGAAGAGGGATCGTTGGGGTTTTGCATTGTTTTTGTGGAATACGTAGAATAAAATGTCATTCTACATCCTCTAGACAAAGGATTCTTCATTTCCACAAGTAACATTTTGTCCCCAGTAATCTCTTGCGGACTGTGCTTGTGATGGAACTATTCCCCCAGATAAGTTTTCAGACGGAAAGGCAAAGTGGCGAAAGGTAGCTCAAGTGGTGATTGATAGTCATGAAATTACAAAACAGACGCTAGCTGACTACGATCTCGGCGGCAGCTTGGTTCCTGACATTTCTGTAGTTCACGTAATCCCACAGAGCACCAGAAATTCCGAGTTTATTACTGAAGTTTGTCTGAGAAATGTTACGGTTGTCAGATGGCTTCATTATTTTTCCCTTCCTTTTCCAGTACATCAGATTATTTCTGCAGGTATGGTGACAGCAGGAAATCTGTTCTTAGTTTTTATTTCTTTATTCTCCTGCACTTCAGGAAATGTATTAGGACCAAGGATGAAGGCTTAAGACTTCCAGAATAAATGTCTTAACTGCATGAATTGGCCATGTTCTTCTGCTGCACATTCAAAGGTTTGAATTCAGGCTTTCACATAAATTTGGTGGCTAGGCTTCATTTAATTTAAGTGCAGATAAATGTAGTTACTGTGTTTATTTACAAGAGAACTTAAGTGATGAGCATCTAGTCTCCCAACAGCTTTGTTAGCTAAACTTCAGTTAAATGTTGTGTTTTTTTTTCCCCAACCTCTCTCCCAGGAGCTGTTACCCACATTTTGCTAACTTCTGTGAGCGCTGAGATTGGCTTTGTGTCAAGGAGAGCTTCCTTTCAGCTGCACCCTTAAACTGGGGGCTGAAACCTATCCAGCACCACTGGATTATTCCCGCCCTGTTAAACGCTGCCTCAAAGTTTGTCAGATAAATGAGGGAAGCCAAACAGGAGGATAAAAACTGATGGTGTAGATCTTGTAGAAATCCCCCAGTGTTGATCTTTGATAAAGTCACCGGGACTGTTAACCCTTTCACATGCATCCCACGCAAAGCTTTGAGACACGGAGTCTCGTGGAAATAATGAATTCTCAGGTCAGGTGAAAACCCACTTTCCTCTATATGCACACAGACACCTCTCCCAATTATTTTGGGCCAGTTCCACGCAACGATGTACAAGTGGGAACTGTAGCTTCAGGGGGGCGAAAATCTTACATATTCTTGAGAAAAATAACTCCCTGGTTCTATTCAAATGTATTTGTATGCACATATAAATAAAATGTGGTTGCCCCTCGGCTCCAGTGTTGCGGACCAGATAATATATTTTTAAATTCGAGTTTCCTTTCCAGTGTTCTGCTGACCTGATTGGCTATGCACGCGAGGAAGCTCCTTTATAATTGGCATTTGCTTCAGCTCTGCTTTACCCTGGGGATTTCCCTTTCACTCTTGGAGTTTTTTAGTGGTGAGATGGTTTACCAACCGACACCTTATCAATGAGAGCGAACTTCCTCTGATGTTGCAAAACAGTGTCTCTCTACAAAGCCTCGCATATTGCTCGCCTAAGAGCTTTTTTTTTTCCCGTGCACAGGGATTTTTGTAGATGTTGCTCCCTCGGCCTACCTTTGCTCTGCTAAGGAAACTGCTTATGCAGATGCAAGGCTCGTGGTGCTCTCTTCTGCATTAAAATGCAGCATTGAGCAGGGTGTGCTGCCTGCAAATCCGTTGCAGGGTGAGCTGCTCTTGAAACACAGCTTGATACAGCAGAGAAACTGCCAATCTTCCACCGAGCAAGCTATCGGTGGTTGTGAAATAAAAGGCCACAGTGGGAGTGGGGTCTGGTGCTTGTTCACTGTTTTATTAAAACAAGGTCTGTGTTGCTCAAGCACAGCTGTGCCCAAAGTTTCCAGAGTCAGGAAACCTCACTTAAGGGTTCTGCTTTGCAATTAAGTACCTAAATAAAAATGGGCTGGATCTTCAAAGCTGCAGGCATGGAGGATCGCCCAGTGATCCCAAGGGTGCTGCTGGAGCTTTGGGAGACTAAGACCCCGAAGTTTCAACTCTTTGATTTGACACTTAATCGTGTAAGAATGGGTACCAAGTTTCAAAATGTTAGATTTTTTATTCTGTGTAGCATTACATGAAGAACATCAAGGTGCGTGTGCTTCCCAGCAGAGGCTTTCACTGACTGGTTGGCATTTCAGCCCCCTCCTCATCCACAACCAGCGTGGTTCTGGAGGCTGATGGAGACGACTGAGTTTCAGTTGAAGCAAGAGTTTACACACTTTGAAAATTAACTTCTTCACAAGGACAAGCTGAAAATCTTGCAGCAGACTCTCTCTGCTCTGATTTTGGTGGGATGAGGACTGGTAGGAAACGCCTATTCTGCCTTTCTAAAGGCTTTATTTTCTGTCTGAAAAGCGGGAAGGAATCTCAGAAATCAGTCTGCTGTGTCGTATCATGTACTTGTCAAGTCCCCGTTTGCTTCCTGCAGGACCTGCGCTAACAGCACGAGAACTGGATGTTAAATGAGGAGGGTCTCTTTGCTCCGTGAACCTCAGAGCATTTGGCGTAGGAGCCGATGTGCTTTCCCTCATTCTCCCTGTAAGAAAACAGCTACAAGCAAGGAACAATTGATGGCAGTTGGTGACTGAGGAGAGTCCAGCGTCTGCTCTGCCTTCCTCACTCGCAGTGAGATCACTTAGCAGTAGAATAAGCTGCCTATAAACGATGTGTTTGTCAGCAGCTCGGCCCTTTATCTGATTTGGAGGAGCCGTGGTGCAGCACACAACCAGCAGTTTGCCCTCAGGGAAAGCTGCTTAGGCCAAGCTCTCAGAAAAGCCACTTAGCATCCCGGCCGATATTGCTTAGTGTCGGTGTCACCTTAAATGGGTTACTGCACTGAGAGCTAGAAGCTGGTTCAATATCTTCCTGCTGGACAGTACTGCAAGGCTCCTGACCCTTTGTTATAAACAGTAATGCATGATAAACCTTCAAAGGCTGTAATCCCTCAGCCAGCCCAAACAGTACGGTCACTCAAGGAGCATTCCCAGGATCCAGCAGGCTTTGTGGTCCCAAGAGCCAAGTGCTTCCAGCTAGAAGTCTGAAAAAGTTTTCAAGTTCCTCTGGGTTTCAGCTGATAGAGATGTCTCACGAAGTGCCAGAGATCCACAGGCTGGTGGAAGTTGGGTCTCTGCCATGCAAAGTGTCAGGTGAGACTCAGAGCAAGCAGGCAGAGTTGGTCCAGTAGTGATTGATAACGTGGCTGTTTGGTCAGAGAAAGCAGAGAAGGAGGAAATATTTAAGTGATTTCCTTTTATTTTTTTTCCCCTTCTAATAAAGACGTGATCAGAGTGGGAGAGTTTGTCCTTCAGGTGCGTTACAGTAAACCGATCGAAAACAAATCCACACTGTGGCAGGCCCCCGGTTTGGGTAAGGTTTAGGTGGGCGAGGACAGAAACGAACGTGCTTCAAAAAACAGCGGGCAGCTGAAGGTGAGCATCAGCAGTTACCAAATTTCCGTGCTGCCGGGATTTCCCCAGCACCCCACCCATCACCGAAGGGAGGTGCCCCAGCTATTCTCTCTCCCCCAAGCACACATGCATTACCACTGAACTCCACCACAGTTAATATGAAATTAAGAGTGGGGAGGGGCAAAGGGACCTGACGAGTAAAGATGTGGGGTTTTTAAAATTCATATCAGAGCTGAGAGCCCCCCGTATGACTTGCATGAAGCCATACGTGGGCTCAGAGTGTTTGAGCAGGATTCCCCCTGCCCAGCTCCCGCTGCTGCTGGTTGCTTTTCCCAGTGCAGTTATACGAATTCATCCCTCCTTCTGCTTAGAACCAGCTTACAGATTGGCTTTTCTTTCTCTAGCTTGAATCGTGGTTGGGTTTAGGTAGTAAGGTACGTGAGGCAGCGCAGGGAGAGGCTGGGTTTTGAGGTGGTTGATGAAAAAGCTTCTGGAAATACTTAATGTTATGGAGGCCTCTACCACCAGCAGCAACCACGAGGCTCGGAGGGCTGACGTGCTGTAGCTATCAAAGCAGCATTTCAGACCACCTGGAGACACACTGCTGATGATAATGTGGAAATTTAGGATCTGGAAAACAAACTGATTTGGGTTTTTGAGGCAACCACAAACGAGGGACTGGTAGCTGAGTGCTTTGCCGGTCTCACAGCAGACACACCTACAAGTGCATGTTGAAAATGGAAGTAGTGATATGAGTGTGCAGGTATGCCTTAAAAAAATGAAGGTTCTGTTCTTCAAGCAGGTAAGGAAGGTGGTATTAGGTCTTGTTTGTTTGGTAGACCTTCCAAACAGCAAAATAGTGCTCAGTTGTTGCCCTGCTGTAAATCAGACACTGTCTTTTTAATACTTTTTTTCATAGACCTATCTAGAAGTTATTTGCCCGAGCACTTTTCAATTCTTGCCATTTTTTTTTCTCATTTCAAATCACGCTAAATCACAACTTCTGTAATAGACCAGGGGAAGAACCCTTATTCTCGTATTTCCAGGACCAAGATTCAATTTGATGTACTTACAAGGAAGAACAATTGCTGCCGCTTCCAAATGAAATGTGGTTATGTTGTTCTTGGCACCTGTAACGCAAGGAAAAAATTACTGCTGGGCTTTTGCTAATAATCATTATGGTGATGAATGACCCAGAAAATGGTCTCGTTTTGTCTCAAGAGCTTCCTCAGGTCTGTAACTTATTTTTTTTTTCGATGAGATAGCGGTTAAAAATGGCTTTGACTTTTCAGATACAGCACGATCCTCTTAGTCCTGTTCTTCTCATCCTTGAAAGTTGCTGGCATTCCTTTTCCTGACCTCTTAGGAGTTTGGTTAAATGCGATTGGGACCTGATATACTTTCTGCAGTTTTAATTGAAGAGCCACACTCCCATGCCTGTTTCTGATACCTGCTGGGTTTGGTTTACACGGTCTCTTTTTAAATACAGACATTTTTCAGTATAGCTGATGACCTGTTCCCATCTCTTCCCGTTTTAATGGAACAAGTGTTTGCTTTCGAGCCATTTAGGGAAGCAATTACCATATTAGTGTCAAAGATGCAGCGTGACAAGTGTTCAGGAATCAATACAGTTGTTCTTTAGGGGATCGATTCCTGTGCTGATAGTAAAGGAAAACACGGAGGATGTCGCTGAAACTCGAAGAACTCACGTTTCTAGGTATTAATCAACCCTTTGCGATGTGATAGCAAGCAGAGGCTGGTGGAGCTGGAATCTCGTTGTCCTGCGTGCTGTGCAAACATAAATTGCTCTGCAGAAGAAACCAGCGTAAGGAAACCTTTCCCTTCTGGATGAAAACAAATGTGTGAGCTTTTGAGACTAACAAAAGAAATTTGGAAAGAAAATCGTAGAAAGCTGCAAAGTGATGAGCACCGAGTAAAATCCTGTTCTTGTTTGACATACTTTTAAAGTAACCTATCACATCAAAAACTTTATGCTGCAGTTTGCCTGTGGATGGGTGACTTCTCCGTTGCCCAGCGTGCGTCGCCATTTCACCGATTTGGGGCTTGGAGTTTTCCGGGTCAGCAATTTCTTTTTTTTTTTTGCACATGATTTTGAAGACTTTGACTTTTTTCTCACTTTAGGTAACCGAAAGTATTTTTATTGCACATAACTAAAAGCGGAGCCTGTAGGTTTTGATGAACAGTCAAACTTGTAAACCAGCCTTTTTTTAAATGCCTTTTAAATGCCTTTCTCCCTAGGTACACAACAATTGCTACAGTTCTTTACATCCCGTGCAGACATACCTCGCTGGTATGGCTTTAGAGATCTACCTGAAACCCTTCACGCACACGAGTGGGCACCGGGGTAACTCCACTGCTCTTTGGGATCCCTCCCGTCGGACCCCAGTCAGCTCAGAGCAGAATTGGGGCTAGTTGCTGACAATGTGGATGTTGCATCAAAGTACATTTAGGGGCAGGAACTTCCTGTCACGGGAGCTGCAAAGGAACGTGTTCATGCAAATTAAGACAACAGTTTGCTATATAAGAGTGGTTTTTTCCCCTGTTAGACCTGTTAAGAGCCAGCCTAGGTGTATTTTGTGCAAGTTTACACCACCATGTCCGATGGTTTCTGTCTTAAGAGTGGCAGAGCAGCTTGTGAATTTAATGATGCCATCGAGGGAGAACTTAGAGGCATTCTAGAAGCTTTTTGTGTGCTGTCACAGTGCAACCAGGCTGCAGATAAAGGAGATGCTCCTCTACTTAGAGCTAAACCTCCTGTGGGGAGGAGCAAACTGACCACTTGTCATCTTTCCTCTCCAGGAAGAGGAGAAAAGGAAGGCGAAAGAAGAAGAGGAGAAGAGAGAGTACGAAGAGTACCTGAAGCTGAAGGAGAGTTTTGTGGTTGAAGAGGAAGGGGTGGAAGAAAAAATGACAGAGGAAGAGGTACGTACATTAGTCCGTTGTGCAGTTTCCTTTGTCTTTCTTAGACTTGGATTGTCCTTACTACATTCTGTCTCTTGTAAAATGGGATCAAACCGTATGTTTTTGCTTTTAAAAGTTAAGCTGTGTAGGTGGTACACGTTAACCCGGAGTATTTCCTGGGGGATGCTACAGTTCCTCACTCCAGACTGTCAGGCAAATGCTTGTCTCTGGAAATGAGTCCTCTCCTCCCTTTGTGTAAGGACTGGAATAAAACTCGTCCCAGGAGCCAGACATCCTCACACCGTCCTCAGCTCTGCCCTACCCGTGTACGGTGTGTTGGTGAGCCAGGACTAAATTGGGAGTTTGATGTCCACACCTCTTCAGGGAAATGGTTAGGTTTTTGGTGTTGTTTCTAGAGGAGCAGAGCTGCTGTGAAATCAAATGAAAACAATAAAGCTGAGACAAAACTTGTCTTGTAACACTCCTGGTAAGAGAAATTGCAGGACACAGCTTAAGTGCCTGTGGGTTTTCCACTGGAAAGCGGTATGTTTGGTGTTGCAAGTGATTGTTGCTGTTGATAGTGTTTCGAAGCCTGCATAATGTTCTAGCCTGCTCCTTCTGTGGCTGCCTGCAGGCGAGCTGCTGGGGATGGTGGTTGAAATGTGATACTTGACATAATAGCGCTGCAAACTTGAAAAGGTTCTGTTGTGGGAGGCAGTGTTCTTAGTCTGCTGAGAGAAAAAAAAAAACACGTTAGACTAATTTTAATTGCTGTCAAATGCTGAAATGGCTCTTGGGTGGCAGCTGTCAGATTGGAGCCATTCTATAGATTTCATGATGGGTAACTCTTTTTTTTCCAGGGTTGTGTGGGTTTGATCCCCTTGCTCCTCTGCTCAAGTGCCCCTTTATGAACTGAGTAGATTTGCACTTAACATGACTGGGAGTGGCTTTGGGCTGAGATGCTTGTAATAATTGATCAGAACACCTTGACCTTAGACCTACGTTGTCCCTGAGGAACCCTTCCTTTTAGCAGGAATTCCTCCATCGTGCTGGGATTAACACCGAGCAGTTGCGTCTTGCTATCGAAAATCCCTTCAAAACCAGGCTAGGGAGCTAGAAAGTGTTCATTGACAGGCAACTGCGTGAGCACAGAGGAGGAGAAATTAATTTTTCTATATGTGGGAGCAGGGAAGGGTGTTCCTGGCTCAGAAGAGCCTGGGAGGCAGCTGATGATGCACGGATCTCAACATATCTTTGGTACGGGTGGGGAGGTAGAACTTTAACAGCAGGCGATTTGAAAGTCGTCTTCAGAAACCATCACAGGTACACAGTTATTTGGAGACATCCGCCTTTGAAAGATGCCAAGCCATCCTTCTGGTCCTTCTGTCTTGTGGCTGCTGATGCACGGAGGCCTTTTTTTGTGTCCCATTACAAGCTCTGCCATGTGGCGTTGAGGGCAGCCCGCCGAAACCCCTGCTTGAAGTTAAGGGCCTGAGCCCGGAGTTAGGCAGTTAATTAAGGCTGATTGATTTCCAGGGTTGCAGGGTAACCTGATCTCCTGTTAGCTGAAATGCACATTGTTTGCGCTGCCTTTGAAAATTGAGCCACTTCTATTAAAATACCGGATTTCAGGTGCACAGCTTTGAAAAGGGCTCCAGCTTCCACATGTGCTGTGCAGCTGTGTGCTACACTTGACCATCTGCCTGAGCCATCTCCTGAATCACCCTGTACTTTACCAAACTGTACAAAATGTCCTCGGTGTATGTGTGTAACTTAATACAAGATGCACAGACTCACCCAGATGTGGTTATTTCAGGGTATGTATGATGTAAAGAATAAAAGACTCCAGGATTTCCTTCCTTTCAGAAAAGCCTTAAACACAGATTGTGCTTGAGCCGTGTTCTGGCTTAGAAAATACCTACCACATATTCCCAGTTGAGATTAAATCTAAATTTTTTCCCCATTTCAAAATCTCCTCTGTGTGTTTTTGTAAAACTTTAGAAGCATGCATGCTAAACACTTCTATAATATTTGTACTGAGCAAGTTTGTGATGCATTTAACGTTTATGAATTTAAAATAACAGTTGTTTTCCTTGCTGTATCCAGTCTCGCAGCTTTCTAATGGAATTTCTCGAGTATGTCAAGGTAAGCTGGTCTTTCTCCACCTTCCATACACAAAATAGCTGTGTCAAAGAGCTGACTTGCAGAAAGAAGGGAAATCTTTACTTCCTCTTCAGTTTACATATTCAACAAGTAACAGAAGTGATGCCTTAGATTAAAACCTTCATTATTTACTTAATCATGCATAAATGTGTCTGTCATCGTTAACATGATATATAATTATATCTTTGTCTTGGCTTTGGGGGGGCAAGATTCTAGCTCTGACCCTAATCCACAAGGTTGGTGTGCGTGAACTCTGTACCTGGTGGGTCACCCTCAGAGATTAGGAACAGAAACGTTTGCTGCTGAGTGGGACTTGGGACGTTTGAGCTTTTTGTTTGTGAATATCAGCTACTGATTCAGAAAGCGATCTCCACATCTCAGCTCAGCATGAATGAGAATTGCTGCACCAGCATGCGGCCTGCTGGGCAGGATGTGTTTGTTTGAAACACTGGCGTTGTAAAGGTCACTCCGACCTTCTGCCTGGTTTCATTTCTTGCTTTTATTTGTGCAAATGACGGTGTTGTCTCGATGTCCTGTAGGGGTATTTAAGGAAAAGATCACTTGTTTTTATCAGGGTGTGTTTTAGCCTACCTCTCATGATATGACATGGTTGGTTATTTAAAACCTGTGATGATGATGAGGTTTTCCCCTTTTGATCTGTAACAAATTCTTCCTTCTCCACTATCGGTATATCAAAATCCAAGTGTGCTTTTCTACTCTTAGACTAACGAAAGTCATGCAAATCTTTTGTCCTAACTAATCCCTTTCTGCCTTTATTGGACTCTTGTCTGAGAACACATTGCAAGTGTGTGAAAAGTTTCACCTAATCATAATGATCGACCTCCTAATCATTCTGTTAACCCAGAACCCCACATTCTGGGCCGGTTTTGCATCTCCACTACCCCAGCAAGAACTCGGTTTTAGACATATTTGTCTCTCCTGGTAGTTTTACACCAGGATTCAATTTGAGTGATTGCTGTCCAACTCTGAAAAATGGCTTGATGACTCCAGGGTTACCGCAAAGCTGTACTGAAAGCATCTTTTGCTGTGCTACTCTCTGCCTTGTCTGTCACTTCTGGAATATCCCATCGCCATAGGGCCACAGTGGGAGGCTGTGTTCATTTCACAGAACCCACAGAATGGTTTGGGTTGGAAGGGACCTTAAAGATCTTCTGATTCCAACCCCCCTGCCACGGGCAGGGACGCCTCCGACCAGACCAGGTGGGTGTCAAGATGACTTCTGTCAAATGCTCTCTGATCATACGTGAGCTCTGGTGGTAATTTGGAAATGTTTAAGCTAGAAGCACTCAGATTTAGGACACATCTTCAGTGCTGCAGCCCAAACAGAAATAGCCCCCGATCGCTAACTGCATCCCCGGCATGAGCCAGTCAGCTCAGCTCAGAAACACCATGAAATGCAGGTGAGATGGCTGAGAATAGATTGGGAAAGCTCTTTAAAGAGCCTAATTAAAACCATAAGGTGAAAGTGAGCCATCAGTACACATCATTTTGGAGCCATGCAGTGATTCCAGTACTCCAGAGAGATTTCTTTGAAAGAGAGGGGAACTTGGAGGTGGTCGTGTCTGCTAAGACATCCTCTTTTTCTATCCCTTATTCTGGAAGGGGACTACATGTATGGTGTGATCCCAGTCACACGTTCCCTTCTGCGGCTTTTGAGACACTACCAAACCCTGAATTAACAAAAATTGTGCTGCTCTTGACTCACAAACAAGCTGCCCCGAGACAACAGCAGGTGGAACAATAGGTTATTTCGGTGTCCCTTGGGATCTCCCACTAAAACTGGAAGGGATCGCACAATAGGCTCCCGTTCTGCACGTTGCCCCGGTGGCTATAATGGCCGGAACAGATTAGTCACAAGGTCTCAGTTCAGCGTTTAAGCACACGGATAGTTTTATATTAGTCACTTTGACTTGACGTCAGAGAAATTAAGCCCGTGCTGAAGAACCACATTCAGAAGCGCTTCGACACCTGGCTTCCTATGTAGAAATCGGTTGTAGAACCAGGGCATCGCTTTCTTTTACAAGTTTTACTACTTTTTAAACCTTGAAAGTATGCTTAATGCATAGGCTCTGCATTTCCCCCATCTTCTCTTCTATTCCCAGAAACGATTGACTTCTTCTCGAGAAGCAGAGCTAAGCAGTCTGCGAAACTTACAGAATTGAAAGAGCAATTGGCATTTTAAAAAAACAAAATTGGATTTAGCCCTTTCTGTAGAATAATCTGTTTCACCAACATTACTGGCTGGAGGGAGCTCACCTCATGCTTCATTCTTAAGGGGGTTCGGAGTGAGATGCAGTCTCTTTCCTCCAGCTCTGCCTCGTGGGATTGCTTTACAAGGGATTTTTCTCAGAGGCACCGAAAGGATTGAAGCCCCCCGTTCTGCCCTTCTGAAAGCTGAGCATCTCCCTTCCCTTGGGGCCGTCTTAGTCAGCGGCGCACATGACACACCTGTGAGCTATCTCAGCACCTCAGAAAAGAAAGATAAGTGGGCAGAGGTTGAAGGCATGACAGGCTATCATTGAATGCTTCTGAATTATAGGCAGCGGATTAAAACACCAAACTCCGTGTTCACTGCTTTTGAAATGGATAGAGAAGGACTCAGAGGCTTTACTCCTTCTTTTTTTCCCCTCTAACAAAAATCACGTTTACAAAATAAGGGATAAAAGTTCTCTTCATCTTAATCCTGGGAGCTCTTCCTCTGTTTCCAGCCTTGCTGGAGACAGCAGAGGAAACACACCTGAAGTTAAACGAATTGGGTAAAGCGTGGACATGATTTATATTGCTCTCTGAAAGTTAAGCCTGTCTCTAAAACCTGGAGTGTGTGGTGAAGTGTCGTGCTGGCTTGGGACCTGATAATGTCATTATATTTCAGAGTGGCTGGGGAGCGGGGCTGATTCCATCCCATCCGGCCTCTTACAGCAGGATCTGTAGTAGAAAGCTTCCAGTGAACTTGGTCACTGAGGGTGAAGCTCTTGAAGCGGAGGTTTAAATCCTGTTTTCCTCATTTTGATGTGGCTTTGCACCCCCTGCCCTTTTAAAAGAAGATGTGACGAACCTTGGCAGTTCCCAGCTCTGAGAACTGAATTCCATGGACTGGTTCCAAGTCCATGTGTTCAGTCCATGGTATCCAGTTCTCTAGCTTGGCTGCATCAAACTTCACAACTGCTAAATCTGTGTGTGGCTTTTTTTTTTTTTGTCTGGTTTCATTAACCAAAAAAGTGAACCTATTTCAGCCTCCTTAGTCCTTCAGTGCCCTTCCAGTGTACTCTCGAGACCAGAAACAAACGCATTTGTCATTTGTAGCATTCCATCCGATAACGTAAATGTGGCTTTACGTGTACAGCTCCTGCGAGTGCACTCCTGAAAGTTAAACGAGCCGTTTTCTGAAGTTTTATATTCCCCAAATTCCTTACAAACAACAGTGCATCCTTTGTCCTTACGAACAGCGGTGCTGCGCAAAACAGATGAGTTTCTAAAACCTTTTGCAGACCAGAAAACAGGAACCAAGTAGCTCCAGATGAGCGCACCAGGTGTTTTCTCTGTAATCCTCTGGAGCTACAGAGAAGCGTAAAACCAGATGTGAGCCCCAGTGACCGGCTCCTGCCTGAGAAAGGCTGCAGCAAGCCCCTTTCAAAAGCAAAAGGAGAATTTGCAGTTTCTGCATCTGTTCTCAGCGCTGACTAGTTTAACAATATCTTCATTAGCTTAGGAAGATGATTAGGGCATTAATATACATGGCGTTAGTAAAACAGACTAAAGCATTTAACGTTTCCAGTCCCCTCTGAGGTTGTGTGTGCGCTCTGGTACAGACCAGCGATCGTTTTAAAAGGGGTTTGGAAACATCTCTCAAACAAAAAGGGATCTTGCCAAAGCACGCTGGAGGTGAGAGGGAGCAGCTGAGAAATTTGGGGGCAGGGAGAACAGAGCCATGGCTCCTTAATTAGCCTGTGCTCGCGTGTCCTGTAACGGAAGAAAAGGTTCAGGATGAGCAAATGCATTTGAGCCTTCACTGAAGCGGGTCAGAGCATCCAGTCTTGCCACGGAGCAGACTGGTTTCAGTGATATATCGTAAAGGTTTTGGCCACAGATAAGTGCTCACTAGGAAAAGTTAGAACGGCACGTTCTACCTCATCCATTAAATTCCGTTTTTATTTGAAAGGAAAATAAATATGGTAACCCTCTAGTTCATCAGCTGCATGTAACTCTCGTTTGTTTCCGTAGAAAACAAAGGTAATTCAGCTGGAGGACTTAGCTTCGCACTTGGGTTTAAGGACTCAGGTAAGTACTGCCTTTTAGGGTGCAGTTAGAAGCAATGACTTTAAAAGCCCAAGAAAGTGGGTAATTAAGGATAACATCTCTGCAACTGCTCTGGCGTTGAGGAGAATGCTTGGATTTTTGCGCAGGTCAGCAAAGGCAGCCCCACGAAATGTGGCCGTTTGTCAGAGAGCCGTCAAGGCAGTAAGAGATCGCTGGCGTACCGGGATGTCAGTGAAAAGTGTTCGGTCTCCCTCTGGCACAGCTGCTTGTTGGCTAACGGAGCTTACAGATTTTTGCAAATCTAGTAAAAGAGCAATTTGGGGTATTGGGAATCAGGAGCAGAGGTAAAGCAGACCGAGATTCTGCCTGCATCACGGGACACGTTATGTTTGCATGCAGTCAATAGGAACTGTTTTGCTCCTCTTGCTTGTGTGTTCTTGGAACACTTAAGAATTCGTAACTTCTGGTGCATTACTTAAAAACGCTGACCCTCTCTGCACCACGTAGAGCCTATCAAAGTGAGCTCCTGGTGTGGATGCCCCATCCCTGGAGGTGTTCAAGGCCAGGTTGGATGAGACCCTGAGCAACCTGATCCAGCGGGTGGCATCCCTGCCTATGGCAGGGGGTTGGAACTGGGTGATCTTTGAGGTCCCTCCCAACCCGAGCCATTCTATGATGTAGTGAGCCAGCTGAAGTTGAAATCCGGATTATAATTTGCTTCTGCACTCACAGAAATGCAAGTGGGTGAGAGAAGCAGAACTGCAGAACCCAAGGTTGTCCAAACTTAGCGGTTTAACGTGTAGTGGAACTGCGGCCTTGGAGTAACCAGAGAGTTAACCCAGTGATTTAACAAACTGCTCTTTGGCTTGGTAGAGGAGGTTTCCTCTGAAATGGAGCAGAAAAAAAAAAAAAAATAACACAAAAAGCTCTGGAATGTAATGAGTGTAGCCAGGTTCTGGGAGGACATCACAGTATTCCGTGGAACTGGCACGTTGCATTGGCACAGACAGCCTTTCCCTGGGAAGATGTGCATAGCCCCATGACACAGCCAGGTAATTTAGAGGTAAAAGCCTCTTTTGAGGGTAGAGAAGTTATGTGAACACCCCAGGTAGCACAGGTTCACATCATCCTTCTAAGAGCAAACCATTTCTGACAAAGGGCTCACTACATCCATCTGTGTGGAAACGCTGATGTGTATCCTTCACTGGAGCGTTTAATGCCGAGGAATTAAGCGTAAGCAGCCTTCTCTAGTCTGTCTGAACGTGTGAAATGTTTTTTTTTTGCCTTCCTCTTGACCAGTTTATTCCTTTTTCTCTCCCAAACAGGAAGCAATTAACAGAATCCAGGACCTGATGGCAGATGGCACTCTAACAGGTGACAGCCAAAACACAAGTGGGAGTGTATGTTAGCTGGTGAAGGTGCAGGAAACGCCTTAACTGTGGCTCTGTCTGATTTCTGTTTTAAACTTCGGAGGATCCTTCAAGGACTTGATCAATAGCTACAGTTATTATTCCTGTTCCAGCAGATGTGAAACTCTGTTTAAAATCAGATGTAATTGCTTCTGTGATGTGTTTCACAGAGGTTGGGGGTGAGTGCTCCCAGCAGCTCAGGGGCCAGCACAAGGCTCCCACATGTCGTTCGGGGGGTTACTGAGCACCCAGCTGCAAATTTTGTCCTCCGAAGTCCAAATTTGAAAGCCAGTGCTGGGGTACGGCATGCCGTGGGATAAGCAAACACCGCAGAGCTCTCCAACGCTGAGAGCTGTAGGAAGTGAAGTGCTCATTCCTAGCCACAGACCTACGCAATCAAAGTTGGAATGTAAGCAGAGGTTGAGTGTGCAGGTAGCTCCCCATCTGAACAGGACTCTTTTATTGCTGGTCGGTCTTTTTCTTCCTGAGGATGAAGCACTGGAAGGTGCCAATGCAAACACTTACTGACCTGATAGTTGTTTCCAAGCCTTGACCATAATATCTTGCTGGGTGCTTGTGGAAACCCATTTGAATGGCCTAAAAGGCGTGCCAGTAAGTCTCCCTGCCTTACGTTTGACCCCATAATGTGTTAAGAACAGAGAGGTCTCTTCTCACTCTTGATGGAGCAACCAAAATACAGAAATTGAGCTTTCAGAGGGTACGATGGAAAGGCTGAGCTGGGCTCTGGAGGGGCTCTGAATCTCCTCTTGGGCTTTGCTTTTTTCCTTAAGCTGCCTGTGCCTGGAATGTCAGCACCAATGCGACGTACCTGAAGTAGCTGCTGCGATACTCCCAGTTAGCTACGCACAGACAAAAAAAAATGCATCACTCGCTGAACCAAATTACTCTTAGCCAGGCACTCAGGTATTGTCAAAGCCCCATTCAGAAGCCCAACAAGAGAGAAGGAAATAAAAGCCTGACTGCTAGCCTGCTGTTCTGCCTGCCCTAGATATGAAATGCAGCCTCAGCACTTCAAACGTCCCTTCCCAAAAGAAGTAACTGATGTCTGTCGGGAAGTGAGAGGAGCCAAAGTGCTGACTTCAAGGTCCTTTCTTTCCCCTGTAGGTGTGATTGATGACAGAGGGAAGTTCATCTACATCACGCCAGAGGAGATGGCTGCCGTGGCTCAGTATATCAAGCAGAGGGGACGAGTCTCCATCGCCGAGCTGGTCCAAGCAAGCAATTCCCTGATCAACCTCCAGCCCGACAGCCAAGCTGTGGCTCCAACTGTGGCATGAAATCGTGACACGAGAAAATACAGCGGGAGTTTAACCTGTTAGTGAATAAGCCACGTCAATAAAAAGCAAATGAGAACCCCTCTAGCCCATCTGCGGTGTTTGGAGGCAGGACGCTTTGTTTAAAGATTATTGATTGGAAATTTTGCTTTTGATTCTTTACAGCTGATGTAAAATTCGTACAGCAGAAGCTAGCAAAGAACTTGGGGCTTAAACACTTGTGTACAGCAGGAATATCAGTAATTGGTACCTGCCACTTATCTTGGCAGTCACTGTGGTGTGACTGTACCCATACTTCTTGTTGTTTCCAAATTCTATGCCTCAGATATATTTTAAATACATTTGATAATATATTTGATGATATATTTGGCTCCGATTCCATTCTGGATTCTGCAGGCTGGCTTTGCTCTCACAGAGCCGTGTAACTGTGGCGATGACAAACGCAGCCTAGAACATCAGGTCTGTGGGGATGAGGCTTGTGGATTTTGCCTTCTGCATCACCGTTGGAAGGACAGAGTAAAAAGAAAATACCGCACGTGTGTCTCTGTTCTTACTGAAATGCGAAAACCTTCTGCAGTGCTTTGTTTTTAAAACTTCTGGAGGTTATTTCAGAAAGCCTTTGCTATGTAAATGTTTTGTTTGGTTTATACGGTGTCAGAAGTTTCCTTGCAGCCAAGCTGTGTTATTTTTCCGTAGCCAAGAGACAGAGACACCTCCAGGGAAAGGCTAACTCGCCTCATTTATTGTGCAGGACAATTCTACTGATACCAACCAGGTTCTGATGATTCATCCTCCGAAGTAAGAGCCAGCTCAGTGTGTCTGAAGGCCTCAGACACCCCCGCTCCGTGGCCTTTGTGTTTTGGATGTATAAAAATTCAGGCAGGATGAGTCACGCAATTAACGTTACAAGTAAACGATCATTAATATCTTAATTGTAGATGTCAGTATATTTCCTGCATAAGAATATTTATTTTTTTTTTAATGGCCTAATTGATGCTTTGTTAATTCTCTGTTCTGTATTCAACAGAATCTGTGTGGATACGCGGTAATTGGGGAGGACAGGGGAGCCGGCTTTGTCGCTGCCAAACTTAGAGGTGAATTAAGTAGACTAAAAGCTATGTTATCAGCGAGATGAGATAGCAGCAAAACAATGGAAGGAAGCACATTTCCTGTTTAATCTCTGCACGGCTGCTCGATGTGGTGCTGTGCCAGAGAGCTCGGCTCAGCACCACGCATTGATGCGAGGTTGGTGTCACTACCATGTTAAGCAACAGTCACCAGCAGAGAGATTACTTGATTGCGGGCTTGTAAAGCCCCTTAATTATTCAAAAATTTGATTTTGCCATGATTTTTTTGTTCTGTCCTGAATTATTCTTGTAAAATAAATGCTACTGAAAGAGTTGCAGAGATGAGAAGTCTTGTTCTTAATGTGATAAAGGAGCCAACAGACATGTGTGTGCCATTGGAGGGCTAGAGGTTTTCCATTCAATCCCTGGGATTTCCAGAGGGCACTCAGTCTGTGTGAGTGCAACAAATAACACCGTGTTCACCGTGCACTGCAAGCTTGTTCTGCTGTGCTAGGAGAGCTGCTTGCCGAGAGCAGCGCGCAGGCTCCGTTTACACACCTCTGTGTCTTAGCTGGGACAAGATCTGCAGCCTCTAACGCAAAAATAATCCAAACTGTTTCAGTAGTGGGTTTTTACAGAGCTCTGCCCCAGCCGAAAGGGTTGCTTGTGATTCATTGATGGGTCCGAAGGACTGATTAAAAGCAGGTGAATGAACAACGTGATGGCAAAGTGCTGTGAGCCGAGCTCGTGGTCTGATAGCAGGCACCTCAGAAGTGCCCACTGCCTAAGATACTTGGAGCTCTGAAGGATTGCTTCCATACTGAGTGAAGTATTTGAGGTAAGGAAGGTAGCAAGACCAAGCCCTTTCTTTTGGTTATGCAGCACTGGACACATTTTGTACATCTTCCTGCACAGACTCTCTGGAGTGCTGCAGAGCCTGGGTCTGTGGGAGGCACAGGCAAGTAGAGGTGCTTCTGCTCCGACCCAGCACTTGTGGTCTGCCTTGGGAAGCAAATTTTAACTGGTTTTGGTTTTGTTTTCTTTTCCTATTAAAGGGAGTTAAGTTATTTTCTGGGAATCCACCTGTAGAGTCCAAGGAAACGGTTGAAAACCTTGAACAAAATTACTTTGGGCCCTCCGTGCCAAAACGTATTTAATTGACCACAACTAATAAGCCATCTGATAACTGGCCTTTCATACCTCCCATGATGAGAATTGCCACCTGAAAGGGAAAACGTTTATCCCTGCAGGCAGAGGAGGCCCCCAGGAGTCGTGGCCATGGCAGGAGGTGGCCTTGGTGCTCAGAACCAGCCCCGACCCCCTCCTGCAGGGAGCTGCTGTCGCAGGAGAACCCGAGAGGGACTCATCCTGACCACTGCCTGACTCAGGCAGGGCGCTGACCCTGCCCACGTGCTTATGGAAAACTTCACGGGGTCAAACACAGAAGCCAACCACCACACTCATCCGTGTCAACGTGATCCTTTCTGTCGTGTCTGGCACAGCAGTAAATACTGTAATTGGGGGAAATCACAGCAAAAATATCTGAGTGCTACCGACTCCTTTAGATTTGGGGTCTTCTGTTTGTAAAAATCCAGATACTCCGGTTTCTGCCCTCTTGAAGTGTCCACCCTTTAAAAATGGGAGCAGGTACTGAAGGGTCTCAGATCCCTGTTTTCTCCTAATTTTTGCCCGTGCGTTACGCAGCGTTTATCTCCGTGTTCTTCCTCCCTGAACTAGCTCAAGGGCTCCAAGGTACTCTGCTTGTACATGCAAGGAATAATAATAATTAGTGGCTCATTTGAGCGAGCTTGTCCTAATTTTACCATTCCACCTGAAGGCAAAGGCCAAAAAATTAAATTCTTGTCTTCGTTTCACAGGAGGCGAGCTCCAACCGAGGAAAACTCCGGCTTCTTTTTCAGGTGTCTCGGTGAAATAACAGAGCAGCTGCCCAGAATGCACCAAAACATGAAGCGTTTTCCTATCATGAACATTTAAAAGCACCAAAAGCCACAAATTCTTTGTTCATGGGATGAGTTTGAGAGCCCGTCAGCCTCCTGGCTCCCAGCTTCTCTGTGTGACTACGGAGACCAGGGACAGGTTCTGGGAGGTTTTTTGTGTATTTCCCTAAATTGCTGTTTTCTGTTGATCCTTTTAGCAAAGCGCTAAATATCACAATACAGTAATGAATCACAGACCTGTGATTTTCCCTTCTGCACAGAAACAGCCACGTTCCAGCCGCTCGGATTTACGTTTTTTAACCCCAAAATGAGTTCGGAGCGTCAGTGCCAACTGCAGGCTTGGTTGTAGGGCTCCCCCCAGGCAGACCAAAGAGCTGATACCCAGGGACGTTTGGTGCCTGAAGCACTGTAAGATTTGTGACTCCATTCTTTTCATCTTCTCTGATTAAAATGGGGAAAAAAAAAAATCCTTTTCCTGCCCTAAAGAGAAAGGAGCACTTACTGATCTCCACGGGTGCATCACAGCCCGTGCCAGCCCAGATCTAGGCACATTTTTGCCTCTTCCGTCCTTCAGAAGGCTTCTTGCTCCCAGGCAGGTTTGGTGGTGAGATCGAGGAGCAGCTCCAGGTTTATTTGTCCGCTGGTAACCCACTTAATTCCCCTTTCGAGTCAGAGATCTGCTCTTCCCCTGTCTGATGCTAGATAAACCTCCCGCTGCGGCTTATCTCCTTCCAAAAGCGCCTCGCCGCCGTTTGATGTTCTCAATGCTGATCTTGCACATGCCGCCAGGAACAGCACGCTTCTGCTGACGGCTCCAAATCCACCCAAATCCATTGGCAGCAAGAGGGGAGGCTGCGAGGAAAGCAGCCCCTGGGAAGAGGAGCTCCACGGAGGAGAGTTTTGGGGGTCAGATCAGTGCTGGGAAGCCAGCTGGCGAGGTCTGAGAGTCAAATTGTGATGCACGCGTTGGTCCCGTGAGCGGCCAGAGCACTGACACGGCAGGAGAAAGATCTCAGGAGGGGTGAGCTTCTCTGTGGGGCATGAGCTGAGCCTGTCCCTAAAGAAAGACTTGGCTTGGGGCTCATCACAGGGCACCTGGGGCTCAAAAAGCTGAGACTTTTGGAGCACGGCGCTCGCTGAGGGCGCTGGAGGCAGGACACTGCCCCAGCCCCTGCGAACCCAGAACAGGGGCAGCTCCTTGCAGAGCTCTGGGCAGCATTTGGGGTGGGATACGGGTCCTAGGAGCAAACAGCAGCTCTCCTGGATAATTTGGTGCTGTCCTGGTTTGTATTGCCCACTGGTTGTTCCACTGCATGTTTCTTTTCTCCTCTCCCAGTGCAAGTCCTTCCCTTGGATCCGAAGGATTTCAGCCTTCAGAGACGGCTGAAACCAGGGTTTCAGGAGTCAAAAAAATCCCGAAGTCAGCCATTTCAGGGTTCAGAGATGGTCAGTCTAAGGGTGGTGGAGCCCAACTCCTTCTCCTGGGCTGCAGACACCCCACACATTGTGCTCCCAGCCAGCTGGTATTGGGGGAATTCAGGGGACAACCCATCCATGATGCTAGTGCCATGGCACACGTGGGACTGGGGGAATTTAGGGACATTTTGAGGGCAAAGGAATGATGCCGTGGTGGCAGCCAGAGGCACGGCCACCCCCCCTGTGAGCAGAGGACGGACGCAGCAGGAATCAGACAACCACAACCCAACCTTGGGGTACCTGCAGCGTAGCAACCTGCCCGGCTGAGCTGCTTTCTCCCTAAAAATCTGCAGACCTGAGGTGTGCCGCCTGGCAAATCCCCGCGGATTTCCCTCAGCCTGGGGTGGAGGTGGGAGGAAGCCTGCGGGCATGGGGTGAGCGCTGCTGAAACGACTGCAGGAGGAGCTGCTGCCTTTGCTGACACTGAGCTGGCGGCGAGGATGCTCCAAGCCTTTCTCATCATCTTCTAAATCAGCCCAGGGAGGGGGCAAAGGACACCCCAAGGGGACAACCCAACTCCTGGGGACCTTTTTGGCAATGATGGTGACCCAGCACGGCCAGGTGCACCACGTCCCCCTGCTTAAAGGTGTTCAATGCTGCCCTGACCTTGGCCATTGGCAGCCCTGTGTGTCCCCAGAGGGGTCGGGATGGGCACTGGGGGCTCATGGCTCACCTCATCTTCCTCCCAAACGCGAGAGCAAATTGCGGTCCACAGACACAGCAGTCTGTGGCCTTTTCAGGACCCCTGTCTGTACTCAAAAGTCCTTTTCAAATACTTTTTTTGGTGAATCCTTCTCCTGGTGGAGAGCAGGGGAGAACCCGGTCCTGCCCCAGGTCTCTCCAGCTGCTGGATCTTTCCCTTCGGGACCGCAGTTCCAGCAGGATGTGCTGAGTGTGCTGGTGTCACCCTCCAGGGCCTGATGCAGCACAAGCAGGCGTTTATCTAGTGCTGAGCTAGCCCTGGCTCTGGCCGATGAATTGCTGTGCAATTCCCACCTAATTCCACCCCCTGCCATGGTCAGGGCCCCCTGCCCCCAGCCCAGGCTGCCCCCAGCCCCATCCAGCCTGGCCTTAGGCACTGCCAGGGATGGGGCAGCCACCGCTCCTCGGGGCGGCCCGGGCAGGGCCTCACTGCCCTCATTGTGACGAATTTCTCCCTAATGTCTAACCGAAATCTGCCCTTTTTCAGTACAAAACCATTCCCCTTGTCTTTTCACTACACAGAGTCCCTCCCCAGCTCTCCTGCAGCCCCCTTCAGGCCCTTTCAGGCCGCTGTGAGGCCTCCCTGAGGCCTCCTCTTCCCCAGGAGACAACACTGCTGAGCCCTCTGCTGATGGCTGCACCCAGTGCTGTCATTTTGGGGGCTTTTCCTCGGCTTTTATAGGATTTGATGACCGTATTTCCTGCTCTTTCCCTTGCGAGATGGCCTCAAGGGCCTCTCCCTGGCCCCCTGGGCATGGCCGGGGGTACCAGGTGAGCCTCCAGAGCAGATACTAGGGGGTGAGAGGTGTCCTCACCTCCAGCAACAGCCTCATCTAAAAGGGTTTTATTTATTTATTTATTTATTTTTGGCTCTGCTTTAACGAAAAGCAGAAACTTTAGGCTACAAGCAAGCCCTTCCTCCTGAAGAATTATTTTTTTCTTGTGGAAAACCCCCCCACTTGCCACCAAAGCCATTTCTGCAGATTTTCCAGCACCCTCCAAAGGGGGAATTAAGGGATAAAGTGTCATATCAGGGGTTCAACCAACACACCGCACTGGTTTTCTACCTCGAGGGCTCTGCAGTGACCGTGCATGGCCATGAATCCCCCCCACCATGTGCTGGGTTCCCCCATGCCAGCCCTCCTGCAGGCATGAGATCTGCAGCCCCCTTGTAGGAAGCAAGACTCCCAGACCTAGAGGGCAATAAAACCCCATCTCTTAGCTCTTATTCATCACCTCTCTTTATAATTAACCGCTTTAATGAGAGGGAAGGCTCGCAGCCCAGGGGTATGCCCAGCACGAGGGGGTCAGAGGTGGTGCTTCGGACTCCATCTGCCCTGGATTTCCACGCCGATCTCCCCAGCCCTCTCCTATTTATGGGTGTCGCCGCCAGGGAAGCGATCCCGATTAAATCCGGATGCTTGTAGCTCCTGGGCTTGCTGGCCAAACCAAACAGCGCCGTGATGCAACAGCCGCGGCTGACGCTTGCACAAAGTTTCCAGATGGAGAAATTAATCTTTTCAATAGAAACAGGGAAAAAAAAAAAAAAAAAAGGCAGTAAGCACAGAGGGCGGGCTCAGGCTGTCTTGGAGTGGATCTCGGTGAGACGGGCTGCAGCACACGCTGTTCTGGCTGCTGCTGGTGAACTTTGCTGACGGCTCGCTCAGGCTGTCCTGCTGCCTGGCTCCAACCTCCAGCCCTGCAGAAATCGGTGCTGGTGCTGCCCCAGGCCCTGTGGATGGTCTCTGGGGTGTTGCTGAGCCTGTCCTGTCCTGGCCAGGATTGAATGCCCCCTTCTGCTGCAGATCCAGGGGCTCTCGTCTGGGAGGAGCAGGTGAAGAGCCACCAGGGGGTCCTCACTTCTGGACACCAGAGCGGAGAATGTCCTGGGGGAACTTTATCCAAAAAAAAGGCTTCAAATCAAAATACAGCAGCTGGATAGGTGAGGCAGTGTGTCCTACAGCACTAGAGTGGACAAATTAGGGCAGACTTGTGGCCTGTTCATCCTACAGGACCACCCATCCTAGCTAATGGTCCTTCCAGCACAGCACCTCTGAGAGCAGCTGTGTCCTCCTGAAGTTTTGGGATCCATGTAAACTATTTGCAATATCCTGCAGCAACAATTCCCTGGTTTAACTGTAGATGTGATGAGGAGCAGCTTTTTTTTCTCCCTGCCCTGCTCAGTGGCTCCAGGTGCCTGGATGGAGGAGCCACCAAAGAGCTCTCCCTTACCCACCCCTAATTTTTCAGCCCCCATTTTTTCAAACCCCGCTCTGTCCTCCTCCAATAGGACCTGTCACATATCTTCGAACCTTCCTCACCCTCCCCTTCATCTTCCTCTAGCTCCTTAACGAGATGTGATGAGGGGCCAAAAACCGCCCGTGCGTTACTCCGGGGGCAGCGCACGCGGCGGCCGCCTGACACGTCGCCGACTTGCTGATCCCTTACATAACCGGTGACACTGTTTGGTTTCCCTTGCTGACTTTTGTGAGTGTGATTCCCCCGTTCGCTGCTCCTAAAGCCTCTTATCCCCGAGCTAAACCCCCAGCTTAGCCCGGCAGTCCTGAGTGCCTCGCCGAGCCGCCTCCTTCGCTCCCTTGCAAGAAGCTTCCTCATCCCCACAGCAGCCTGGAAGGACACGGCTGGTCCGGCACCCCATTTCCAGCCTTCCATCTCCACAACCAGCATCCCATCTCCATGCCCATCATCCCATCTCCATGCCCAACGTTTTTACAGCTTCCCCCCCATGCAGCAGTTCTGATTTGGGATCTGCTGCACATCAGCTGGTCAAGTGGCCTCTTAAAGGGTTGTCCAAAGTCTTGCTCACTCTCACAGACACCAGCACACAAAACCCCAAAGGCCAGCAGTCTGTTTCACTCCTCATACAGGCACATCCAGGAGCTGGGGACCCAGCAATGTGCTGACATTGGATATTTTGGTGCTGCAAACCACGCTGCAGCCTCCCCAGCCCAGTTTGCGACCCTTTTTCCCCCAGACCAGTCTCACAGCAGTGCCTCAGCTCGGAGGCAGCTTTTCCCTTTGTGATGCTAAACACCTAGGAAGGGATAATCAAATTATATCCACACGATTACGCCAACAAGGACATGAAGCATCCCATAGAGAGCCGTCCCCTGTCGCTTTGTGGGGGATGGATCACTCAGGTTTCCAGATCTCCCCTCTGGGCCTCAAGCAAGGCGATGCGAGGATTTTCCCCTTACTGCGCCCCATTTTGGGTCCTCTGTGGTCCCATTCTGCAAGGTGGGGGCTTGGAAAGCTTCACCATGGGGAAATATCACGGGGAAGAGGCTGGGGGAGATGCAGGGGTAGGTTTGGCCTCTCCAGGGTCACGTATCCTGGGCAGGAGCGCTCCTGTTTGGGCTTCCCCCAGTGCACGGGGGAAGCAGGGGGCTCCCAGCATGGTCTCGAGGTGACCCCACAGGGCTTGTCGGTGATGTGACCACCCAGATCCCTGGGGGAAAACACAAAAGAAACCATCAGGAGCCCCAGGAGAGTCTCGTGTAGGTGCCACGAATTGCTGCAGCCAGCCTCACCCCAGCCGAGCTGACCATTTACATCCTCCCTAACCCTATTTACACCCTCTCTAACCCTATTTACATCCCCTCTAACCCTATTTACACCCTCTCTAACCTTTCTCACGTCCCTTTTTCCATCGAGCCCTGGGCTGGACGATCCCCTGACACCTTTGGCACTTGCAGTCAGCAGCACCTTGCCGCGAGGAGCCCCAGGATTTTGGGACAGGGGACAGGGTGCTCCTTCCCCACATTTATCCCAAACAGCATCCTCCACCCTGCTGCAGCCAACTGGGGTGGCGAGTAGCAAGCAGATGCTTCCCCAGATGAATCAGCAGCACATTGGGCGCTGACGGGGCTGGCCATAACATTTTCCCCTCCATCCCATGACATTTTCCCTGTCCCATGACATTTTCCCCTCCGTCCCATGCCCACGAGCCCCGGGAAGGCAGCGGGCCAGCCTCTGCTGCTGGGCTGAGGGGCAGGAGGGAGAGGAAGCGGGGCTGGCTCGCCTTGCAGGGGAAATATGAAGTACTGCCGTTGGAAACTAGGTCATGTCCCTTGCCCTGTGTCTTCTCGATCAAGGGGTGAGAAATCAGGTCTGTTTTCTGCAGCTTTCAGGCCCTGCCCCGAATTTGGGTGTAGAAATACGGAGGCTGCCTTCTTTCTCCTCCTGGCTCCAGGTTTTGAAGTGGAGGGTTTGAAGCTCCACAGCACAGAGCTTGGGGTCCCATAGGGCCGGGTTGTAGGGAGCCCCTGGCAGCTGAGCAGAATGTGGTGGGGTAGTGGGGAGCCTTCCCCAGGCACCGGGTAAGCAGGAGGAGCTGGAGGGTGGAGAAAGGGAGAATGGGGATGGAGAAACGGGGGCTGGGGATGGAGAAATGGGGCTGGAGATGACAAAGAGGAGGCTGGGGATGGAGAAGGAGAGGCTGGGGATGGAGAAGAGGAGGCTGAAGATGGAGATGGGAAGGCTGGAGATGGAGGAGAGGCTGGGGACAGAGAAATGGAGGCTGGGTGTGGAGAAGGGGAGGCCAGGATTGAGAAGGGAAGGTTGGGGATGGAGAAGGAAAGGCTGGGGGTGGAGAAGGGGAGGATGGAGATGGAGAAGGGGAGGCTGGGGATGGAGAAAGGGAGAATGGAGCTGGAGAGATGGAGAAATGGAGGCTGAGGATGGAGAAGAAGAGGCTGGGGATGGCACCTGGGTCACCTTTCCCCCTCAGTTACTGGCTACGTCTCCCCCAGCCCACCACCCAAACCTACAAGCCCCATCCAAGGGTCGATCTTCACCAGAAGGCACCCGGGGCCGCCTTCCTCACCCTTCCTCCCACCTCCTCCATCACTCCCCACGTCTCGGGGAGCCTCAGCCCACGCCGGAGGGCTGGGTACGGACGGCGAGGTGCCCACCACGGCCCCACGGTGGGAGCAGCCCCCGGGGCGATGCCGGCCGGAGGAGGGGGAGCGTTGGCGGGGGGCTGCCCTCTCCCCGCGCGGCACGGTCAAGTGTCTCTCCACATCAGCATCATCCCTGCTCGGCGAAGGGATCGGCCACAAGCAGACAGGACCGGAGGCAGGAGAGGCGGCGCGGAGAGCATCCCTTCCCCCCACCGCCCCCGAAATCCAGACCTTTCCCAGCGAGCAAAGGGAAAGGCGTGGAAGGGGGGGGGGGAGGAAAGATTTCGGCGGCCAAAACAAAGCCTGGGGGTTAGCAGGTCCCATCCTGGGGGATGTCGTTTCCTCGTTTCCCCTCCAAAGGGACCGGGAGATCAGCGGTGAAGTCACGGCTTGTCGCAGCGAGGCTAGCATGTAGCATTCAAATTATCCAATTACCGCAAATTCCCATTAATAATGCGATTAGGATCGTTACAAGCAGACTTCCTACCACCTACCCCTTCCTCCGCCGCTCTCCTGGCCCCTCGGCAGCCACGGCAAGCCCCCAGCACCCCGTGTTTCTGGTGCTGGGACCAGGGGTGTCATCATCACACCTCGCCGTGCCAACACTTCTTTCGGGTCGGTGTATTGGGATTTACAGCGACCGCTCGTTTCTGCCAGACCTTTGCCATCTGGAGGAATGTTTTTAGGGTGAAACCACACGGTGGCTTCTTTCTTTCTCCTTTCCAGCTCCCTTTAGTTATGGTAGTAGCATTCCTTCAACTGTTGTCACCGAATGTGTTGCATTTTGGTGTAAATGCCGACCCGTTTTCTCGTTATCAGAGCCCAGACGTGCTGTGTGCCTTCACCATCCCTGCCCAGGAGCCCCGGGCCAGGCTGGGAGAAGAGCAGGAAGGTTTGGAGGAGGAGAAAACACCGCGTGAGGCGTCAGCTGGTGGCAAGGAGAGAGTTTTTTGAGCTCGTCACCAGGAAGCATATGGCTGCCACTGAGCTCCGGGGCTTATTTAGGCTTTAGTGCCTATCTGATCTATTTTAATCCAGGCGTTCGGCTCATCACATAATGAGATCCCACCAGAAGGGCTACATCACGATGCCTGCCGGGCAGCCAAAATGTGCTGAGCACCTTCCTCGAGGCCACACGTGGCCGAGCACCCGGGGGTGAAGATGAGCACCACGTCGGGGTGAGCTGGGCGAGCTCGTGGCTTTCCCCAGGACAGGCTGGGGTCAAGCTCCCCGTGAGCTGCCGAGGTCTTTGTGGCACCTCCCCGAGCAGCTGCTCAGATCTGAGCAATCCATCCTTCTCGGATGGGCATCGCTCGTGCCACCAGCATCAAAACCAGGAGGGGAACGTGAACGCAGAGCTGCGGGAGGGAGGGTGGAAAGCTCCAGCAGCCGTGGTGCCACGGGGAACGTCCCCATGGCTGCCCACGAGAAATAGGGTCTCGGTTCCCCCGTCCTCGGGTTGATGCTGGGATCACTGAGAGATGCTTTGAGCGCTGAGGTGGATGGGGAAGATGGCTGTGATCTCGTGGAGATCAGCCTCACCTTGGTTTTGATCTACATACAGAGCGTGTCACCTCCAATTGAACCCTCAAGAGGTGGAGGGGCTGCAGAAAATTGCCTCTTCGTAGGGCTCAAGTGCCACCTGAGAAGCCCCACTAAGTGTTTTCCAGGCGAAATGATCATTTGGAACATTAAATTTCTCCATCGTCCAACTTGGCTCGTGTTTCAGGCTCCCCAGAAGCTGGCAAAAATACATCAGGGCACCTCCACCGTCCCAGTGTCATCCCTGCAAGATTTGTGAAACCACCCGAAGCAGGCTGCCCGTTAGCATTTATCACTTTTAATTGTGCTGTTCGTCACGCTCAGGTGAGGACCTTAGTGGTTTCATCCCACGAAAGATCCCAGACGTGGATTTTTCTTCTGCGTTCATCATTTTTTCCTGCCCTATTGAGGTGGGAAGCGAATTTCCCTGCCGTAGCTTCCCCTCTCCCCACCTCGCACCGTAACGGAGCTCTCCGTGGATCCTTCTGATCGCAGGGCTCTGAAACCTCCTGACATTTAATTAAAGGGATGTGAGCGGTTCGGGGAGGTTGCCGAGCGCATGGCACGGGGCCAGGAGGGCAGTTAGCGGCGTGCCCTTGACAAGGAACGAGCTGCAGGGCACGGGGGGAGGATGGAAAACCCATTTCCATCCCGGTAACGACGCGGGGAACCCCTCTGGCCCCAGTGCGTCCCTCCTGGTGTCCCTCCCTCCATCCCACCTGGTTAATCCCACTGCAGAAGACCCCGCAGCAAGTCAGAGAAAACATTTTCCAGGTTGGGTTGTGCCGTTTGGCCAAGGTCAGCCGAGGTGATGCTACGCGTGGGGTCCTGCTGGATCAGCCCCCCTCCCCTGGGGCCCCGGAGGAGATGCTGTGCGGCTGATATCGGTGGACGCCTTCCCCCAGCCGCCCCCAGCCGTGGCACGTGCAGCTCATCAGCTAAAAGCCTGGTGTGGGCAGGCAGCCCACGGTTGTTTCTCTAAATAAACCTTCCCCTCCCTGGCTGACTCTCCATCTCCCTCCACAGCGGGATGGATTTCTTTCTCGAGTTCATGTCAGGGCCTGGGTGTCTCCTGGAGCTTGCTCGGCACCGGCGTGACCTGTAACACATCGCAGAGCCTTGGGCAGCAGAAATAATTCATATTTCCAGCACGCATATTGCCCCGGACCCTTATAACATGGGACCACCCACCGCAGAGCATCCCTCACCCTGGCATTTCCACACTCCGGTGCTTTTGGGACCACGGGATCCATGGAAATACCCCCAGACCATGACTTCCAGGCACGGTTCCTCTCCCAAAACTTATAGCCAGCCCCCCCAAAAACCTGAAGCATCACTCCCGCAGGTCTGAGCAGCCGGGCAATGCTGGGGGACCTCATTTGCAAGAAGCTCTCCGCACGGCGATCTCGGTGCCAGCAGCATTAAGGCAATTTACCGCCTGACCCCAGCTCGAAAATGAAATCTATCATGCTCGACTTGACCTGCTGGCCGAATCCTCATTATGTGGGGAACGCTTTTTTTTTTTTCTTCCGTCCGCCGTGTAAAAACAAGAACGAGGGGGAGGGAGGGAGCACGAGGCAGGGGGAGGCACGGTGCCTGGCCGTCTCCTCCTCTCGCGTGTTTTCTGCTGCTGGAGCACCACAAAATGCTCTGAGGAGGGGACTGCTGGTCGCACATCCTGCCCTGGCCGTGGTCAGCAGCAGCGGGGCTGGGTGGGAGGCTGGCCCCTTCCCACTGCTGCCTCCTGGATCTGGATGCAGCTCGGGTGCTATAACGTGGACCGTGCTTTGCTTCTCCACCATGGCCCCACCCAGGGCTGAGTTTCCTCAAGAAAACCCAACCCCAAAACCCCTTAGCCTACCTGGCATGCCTTTATTACCTTTTTTTTTGTCAAAATCGTGTAATTTCATGAATTCAAAGGTCAGATTCAGGCCCGCTGCGAGAGCAGGCACAGGACCAGCACCGGGAAAATCAGCAGCGTTTCCCCGAGCCCGTGCAGCTGGAGATGCTCTGCCAGGACGGGATGGATCGAGGACCGAGAGAGAAACCAACCCTGCAAGAAAACATCTGCAAAAGCTTTTAGTGAGCCCCCGTCACCCGGCTTGAGCCAAAGCTCTCCCAGGGATTTTCCGAGGGAGAGGGACGGAGAAATCCCAGGACAGATTTCCCGAGAGCCCTTTGTTCACCCAGGGTTTCTGGCGCAGCTGGGGATGTCAGCGGTTATTTATGGGCTGTTTCTTTTTTAGCCTGCTGTGATCGATAGCTGTGACCCCTCGCACAATCCGATACCGTATCAGCCGGCGTGGCAGGAGGGTAAAGATTTTCCTGCCCGCGGCTACAACGCCGTCCTTCGAGGAGGGGAAGAAGCAGTCGCTGCCTCCGCGCTGCCTCCTCTCTCCTGTGGGTTTCTGACAGGCCACCTTTAATGTTTCACGGGATTTAACGACCCCATCCAGATCACCTGCTGAAAATAAGGAAGACTGGAATGAAGGGGGAGAAGCAAGGTCCACGTGGAGCACATCTAGAACTGCCCATGCTGCTGAAGCTCCTGATTGCCCGGCCTTGGGGTTAGGGCACCTCTTACCTCCGGCTCTCTCCCCAAAAATCACCAAATTCCTTCCAGAGCAGCAGTACGGAAGCAGTCCCTTGCGGAAATACCCACCTTTTTCTCCCCAAAGAGGGGAGGCAAAAGCTGGAGCAGGAAACTGGCTGCGTGCGTGGGCATCCCTGTTGGAGATCGTTTTCCCTACCAGAGGTGGCCATCCCATCCGATTCTTCTCGAGAACTGGTGAAACTGGGAGCCAAGTCCCAAACCCACCCTACACACACAGCGTTGCCTTACGCTCCCTTCAGTGTCCAAAATTTCTTTTTCCTCCTTGCAGAGGATCCCGTTCCCCTGCCCCAGATGGCACACCCGAGAGCGATGGCCCCGGCTGGACGTGTCACAAGAAAACCTTTCTATTTATACGGCGCCTCTGACCTTCAGCTGTTGCTACACCGCGCTCGGCGCAGCACAAACAGACCTTAAAACATCCCGGGGTTTGTTGCTGAAAGGTGCCCGGGTTCGTTATTTGATCGGGGGGGTCGTTACGTGCCTCTGGGCTGAGCCTTGCCAGAACGGGGCTCACAGATTAAATTCTTTTTCTGCCCAGATCACGACTTCTGGGGTTAAAGCTAGTGCTTGAAAACACAGATGGGCTCGCTTTAAAGACTGGGAGAGAATCCAATCGCAAGTTGTCCAGCTGGTGAAACACCCTCGCTGCCGAAAACTGGGGGAACTTGGGAATTCAGGCAGCGACATCTTCCCATCAGAGCCTTTCCCCGTGCCTTTTCCCAGCTGTGTTGACCGGCTCTGAACCCCCAGAAAAATCTCCACGGCACAATCGGCCTGCGACCCGCTCACCTCTCACCCTCCTCTCGCACACACCAGACCCAGCTCCGTCCATCTCTGGCCATGAATCACGTTTCTGAGGCATTTTCCTGAACTTCCTCGCATTTTTCTCCACTTCCTTCGGACCGTGGGCACCCGGGCAGGATGCGGGATTGACCCTTGGTGGGACTGGAGCTCTTTTGCGGATTTATCCCTCGCTCTCCCCACTACCTTCCACCACAAAGTGAATTACAACGAATTTTGTGCAGACACACGTCGGAGGAGCTGCCTGCCACCACGTAGGCAGATATATTAAAATTTGAGAACAACCTGGGAGCATCACCTGGTCGCAGCAGAATTCGAGCGGGGATTGAACCAAACCTGGCCCAAAACCCGGGATTGATGCTCCCTGCCTCAGCCGAGCCTTGGGGTGGTGTTTCCACTGAAAAAAAAAAAAAGTGTTTCCAGTCCCTGGAGGACTGGAAGGAGCCCAAGGCAGTTGCCTGGGCTGCATGTAAACTCTGGCCCTGAGCACAGCCCTGCTGTGAGTCCCTTTCTTAATGCAATTTGTGTCTAAGGTCATCCCTGGGCAAGCAGGCAGCAAGGGGCTGGAGGGCCTGCTCGTTTCAAAAGGGGCATAGCTAAAATAAATGGTGATTTCTCCCCAGAAAAAACCTTTCTGTGGCAAAGAGCCAGAGGTTCCCACCTTGCTTGAGGTTCCCAAACCTTGCTCTGGTGAGCCTGGGGTGAGGTTAAGCCAGTGCAGAGCTGTCCTTTTCCCAGCTTGTCCGTGTCCAGCTCACGTGGGCTGATGCCGTAACTGCAGGAGAAAACAGAGAGTGGCTGCTCTCCACCAAGGATCTCCACCAAGCTATCCCACAGCGATGCCAGCAGAGACCCCGTGTGGGATTTACC
The DNA here is from genome assembly GCA_011076525.1 of Nettapus auritus. NCBI lineage: Eukaryota > Metazoa > Chordata > Aves > Anseriformes > Anatidae > Nettapus > Nettapus auritus. Next base: position 94,351,510 of record CM021768.1, on the reverse strand, counting down.
TGCTCTGTGGAGGCGCCTGGATCACCCTGGGACACTTCTCATGCTGCAGACGCCAGGACATGGCCAGCAGAACGTCGCCCAGACACCATTGACGAAGGTTTCCTTCAGTCCTCTGAAGCTGGGTGTCTCCATGCAGCTGAATCCCGTGCCAGAGAAGCCTCCTGTTATTTACTTCGATGTGTATCGAGGTCTGCAGGCTACTTTTGCTGCGGAAACCCCGTATCTCGGTGATACCTCCTTGGGAAGTGACCCAGCCCCGAGGAGCAGCCACTCTTGCCCCTTTTTGAATACTGAAAACCGGAGTAGGCAGCCTGAAAACAGCCCTCGATACCCAGGTCTTCGTTATGCTTAACGAGGGAAGCCTCCCACCGATGTCAGTAGGAGCCATTTCCCTGACTGCGCGCCCCGTGTACGCATTCACATCAAGGGTCCCCCCTCCTTCCCCGCTGGACGTCAACCAAAAGGTGGAGAAAGCTGCCAAAAAATAAGCTGCGGGTTGGCGTGATGGATGGCAGAGCTCAGCCATGAGCTGCTTCCTTTGGGTGAAAGACGCTGTGTGGGAAGCAGCCCTGCCTGAGCTCCCAAGGTGTGTAGGAGCCAGCCTCGCTCCGTGCCCGTGTGTCGCTTCGGGGAAAACGAAACGCTGGGAGCCGCGAAGGGGGATGGAGGGCTGGGGAAATCTGGTTTCTGTGGGGATGAGGGCAGCGGGGATGCTTTCGAGGGACATTCCCTACCAGGGAAGCCAAAGGATCGTGGCACATCTTGTGCCTGAAGATGTCCAGGTGCATGGAGCGTGCCTGTCGTGGTCAGCTGTCTGGGTTTGCCCCCTCAGGTTCTCACTTGGACAAAGCCCCCGGACTTTTTCCTAGCAGAACTGCTCGGCATCGGTGGGTCTTGAACCCCCTTGGACTCAAGGAGGGAGGATTTGACTCGGAAGCCCATGCTTTGCATGATCCTCCAAAGATCTCCACTTCTGCTCCTTCCCAAACTCCAACCAAGAGCTGAAACCACCCATACCTCCAAGCCCCCTGGGTCGCCCCTTCCTCGGAGAGACCTCTTTGGTCTTGAGCGCGTTCAGCACGCCACGAAGCTCTAGCTGGTGATGAGACAGCCCTTGGCATTGGTATTTCTGAGCACCCCCAAACCATCTGCTCCAGCTTCATCCTTCTCCTGGGTCCCTGTGAGGAGGAGGAGACTCCAGCTGAGAGAAAGGGACAGGCCGCCCACGTGCGCTGAGTAACCATTGCCAAATTGGATGCCAGCACGCACGCACACACACACACACACAAAAATATTTCCACCGAGGTTGCTGTGAACAATGGTCTCTTGATTATTCGCCGTCCTAAAGGAGGGCAATGAGAGAACACCTCTTCGTTGCCCACTTGGCAAGCTCGGAGAGGAGCACGCTCATGGTCTCTCTCCTGTGCCACCCCTCTCCTCAGACACCTTGGTCCCAGCCCTTCCTTAAATATTGCCACGGTGTCTGCAAAGCCATGGGAAGGAGTGAGGTGTCTCTGTCCACCAGCTGAGGTTCCTCAGTCCCTTTTCCAAGGAGCACAGGCACCCAGCTGGTTCTCAGCAGGTCTGGGTGCACGAGGGTCACGTCTCTGCTGCGTTGTACTCGGACAGTGGGGTCTGCTGGTGAGGATGTTTGACCCTCGGAGGTGTGAGGAGCTGGGCAAAGTCCTGCTTACACGAGGAGGAGACGTTCCTGGTCCATGTGGTGGAGAAACCGGAGTGACTGTCCAGTGCTGGCCCCTTCCTACGGCACAGAGGGGCAAGGAGAAGGGATCGAGGTTCCTGGAGGCAAATTTCATTATCTGACCCCTATTTGTAAATGCATAAGGGTCTTCACTCAGCCCTGCATTGTCCTCAGTTTCTCCATGCCTGCAGAGAGACTTCCAGAGAGCCCATCAGACCCCAGCTAGCCAAGGTTTTGCACCGTCTACAAATAGTTGGTACTTGCTGAAAAGAGCAGATCTGCAGCCACAGTTGGCAAATTGCATCAACAAGCATATTCTCAGCGAGGCATTGTTCCAGTTTGTATATGTCTGAAAAGAACTGTTCAGGCATATGTTAAAGTTGGCACCTTCTCCCCGGGACTCGCTACAAGCTGACGGCTGGAGCATGATAACCACATCGAGATGCACAAAACATTCGGCAAATAAGGGAAAACAAAGTCCACTCGAGATGCTAGCAGAGCCGTGGCGGTGACGGGCAGCAGAGGAAGAGCAACGTCCCCTGGACTGAGCCCTCCTCCTGGCCTGCCATGTGAGCCAGATGTATTAGCAAGCACTTTTGGAAAGGGTTCAAGAGCAGCGCAGAAAAGCTGAGCAGAAAACCTGCTGTCCCGGTGCTAGCCCGGGATAATCCTCACACAAAGGCTCGGCAGCTGGAAGGGGAGAGGAGGGCAGCACCACCTGCATCCCCGAGGTGTCTCCTGAACTGAAAATGGCTGGGAAAGGGGGAAATATTGTCCTGGTTTTGCTTGTCCTTGGGTGTCCACGTAGAGCAGCTGCTGGAGATAGGATGCTGGGCTGAGCTGGTGGAGCTGCATCTTCATCGGAGCATCTCCTGAGCCACACAAGGGGCTCTGCCCCAGCCTGAGGGTGTCTCATGGCTGGGTGGGGACACACATGTGGGCTCCCCCTCATCCCTTCTACCGGAGAAGGGGGTGACTATCATAGAGGGGTTCCCCAAAGGCTGGCAGAAGCATGGGGAGCTCAGTGAGAGACACCCCATGCCCCTTTGTGTCCCCTGGAAGAGGCAGCACCACCCTGCTCAGATGGTGATGACCTATGCAGAGCAGGGGTAGGACCAGAGGACCTCCAGAGGTCCCTTCCAACCTCAGCCGGTCTGAGACAAAGCCTGGAGTAATTCTGTGGGGGCAGCTGAGTGCCTATCTGGCCTTATTAGCAGGAATAATTAATTATTTGCCCTGCAGTCTCACTGGAAAGCAGCATGAAAAGAGTGGCAGCAGCTCCTGCTTCTCCTCCCCATCCTGAGGCCTCTGTCAGGAGTGGTGTGACGTCCATGGAAGGGGGCGAGGGGAGAAGCAGAGCCTGAGGACACTTGTAGGACCTGCCCCTGGTCCCAGCTCAAGAAGGACCATGTGCCACCAACCCCTGCGTGTGTGGGAGCAGGGACATCATGGACAGCAGCTCCGTGGACAACGTTGTGGCTGTTTTCCTTCTGGCACCTCAGCTTTTGCCATGGAGAAGGCAACTCCATGCCACACCGCCATCAGGAGTTTGGGTCGTTGGGCAAATCCCAGGATCCCAGCGTGGCTGAAGCGGGCAGAGCCCCCTGTGTCTCCCTCAGGGACATGTCCCGGCGGCTGCTGCAGCTCCCCAAGGAGGAGCCCCCCAAGCTCTGGGCAGCCTGTGCCAGGGCTCCGGCACCCGCCCGGCCCAGCAGTGCTGCCTGAGGGGCAGGGGGAGCCGCCGGGGCTCCGGGCTGGG
>CM021768.1:94335218-94347649 GCA_011076525.1 Nettapus auritus | reverse complement strand
CCCCCCCCCCTTGCCCGCCATGGGTTGCATCGCTGCCCCACTGTGGCCCCATGGGCATCGCCGTGAAGCCAGGGCTCTGCGGCGCTGCAGCACCGAGCCCCATCTGGGGGTGTGTGGAGAAATGGGGGGGGCAGAGACCCCCTCTGCCACCCCCTGGCACTCCTTCCGCTGCTGGCTGCAAATATGGGGACCTGTGGCTGCCAGCGGCCCCCCAGGACGGGTGGTCCAGAAGGAGCATCCTGCTGTGGGGTCGGGATGCTCGGGAGCCCGCTGAGCATCCCTTGCTTGGAAGGGGAAGGAGGGCAAGGCCGGCAGCCCCCCTTCTGCCTCCCCTCTGCCCCCCCATGAGGATGAGGATGGGCAGGGAGGTGCTGGAGCTGCCACTTTCTGCCCCCCCACGTGGGAGGGATGCTGGCGACAGCCTCTTGAATCCACGCTGGGAGCGAGCGATCCCATCCTGGGGGTGCCACTGCCCCGCGGGATAACCTCTGGTGCCTCCCTTAGCTCCTCCATCCCCTGCTTTCAGCATCCTTCCTGGACAAAACCCAGATTGCCCCAGCAGCGGGGTCTTCTGGGGTGACACCGGCATTAAAATAGGGCGCAGGACCCCAGCCAGGGTTTGGGGGTCTCCTCCATCACCCTCTCCCCCGTGCCCTCCCCGTGGAGGCGATGGCCCCGCGTGGTTTGTTTGTGTGCAGGCTGGAGCAGCGATCTGCCGCCGCTATATATAGCACGCCGTGCTGTCAGCCGAGTTCAGCCCGGCTGGGGAATTTATTTCCTCGCCGAGAGCTCGGGAGGCGACCGGGCTGAGAGCAGGCGTGGGGATGCCATCCCCCCCCTGTGCCCCGTGTGCTGGCTCTGCGGGGATGGCAGGGTCGAGGAGGAATTGGTGGAGGGGATCGAAATTCCCCCGCTGGCTCCACGGGGCTTGGGTGGGCACAAGGGCACGCACGGCCACATGTGCTCCACGTGCAGGAATCCCCCATCCTCGGGCTTAATATTTGTTGGGTCACCAGGCTGATGTCCTAAGCAGCAACCCCACGACCCCATATCCAAAAGGGGGAGGTAGGAAAGTGTTGGAGAGGACGATGTCCCCGATGTCCCCGACCTCCACGGGGGCTGCAGCATCACCGCAGTGGCACGGGCACGGCGCACGGTGCGGGCACCTCCTGCCGGCCTCCCGCCTTGCCAAAGGGCAGGGTGGTTTCCAAAACGCATGCAGGAATCCGGATAAACTGGGATGCAAAAAGTTTCTGTAGGGAGTCCTGTCCCGATGGGGAAGCTTTGGTGTGAAGGGGGTGTTGCGGGAGCTGTCGTAAGGCTCGAAAGCTGTGGGATTGCACCAGGGAAATCCCAGCTGTGCCCAGGGCTCTCGGAGAGATCCGGCAAACAAAGGGTGAGAAAGGAGATTTCTTTTTTCCCTTCTCGGCAGATCTTTCCCCATTAGTCATTCTTGTCACAGGAGCTGGCAAACACGGTTATTATTTGAGGGATCTGAAAGTGAAATGGAGGCACGCGCCCAGGAACCGAGGTGTCCCGGCCCCGGGGGCTGCTCCGGCCCCTCCGGGTCCCCTGTGGGGCTGGGGAGGTGGGAGAGGGTCCGGGCACGGACCGAGAGCTCAGTTTTGGGGCCAGGTGGGTGCAGGAAAAGCACCCATCCGCGATGCTCTGCCATGAAATCGGTGGTCCTAGGGCTGGAAGACCCTGCCCCAACCCCTATCCTTCTAAATAGGGAGCAAAGTGCCCCCCAGACTCATTTCTCCATCACCCAGGCGATGTCCTGTGCCGTATGACCGAGGGCTGGCTGAATCCAAGCATGATCCTGGCTGAAGGAGCAGGAATTTCCCTCAGGTCCCATGCAGGAGCTGCAGAAGCCACCAGGCCCTCTGCTACCCGAGTTTCTACCTCCCCAAAGTGTCTTTGTGGTGAACACACCGGTCCTGGGGATTTTGGTTTTGCCGCCCAGGTCCAGCTCCTGAGGCAAAAGGATGCAGAAACCAGGTGGGACCGTGGCGATTCCAGCTCCAAATCACAAACGTGTGCCCCAAACTTCGCTGCTTTCATTGCAAAATCTCTTTTTAGCGGCCGCTCTTTGCATCCTTCTCACACACGTGCACCGAGCTTCGCAGCAGCCACAAGGGCTGGAAAGGTTTTGGGTTCTCCTTTGGAAGAAAGGGGTTTTGTGGGATTACGGGACAGCAGCTGGAGCCTCACTTTGTGCCCAAGGATCCAGGAAGGCTTACGTGGAAATCACACCTCCAGCCTGGTCTGAGAGAGAACCTCTCCCATCCTCCATCATCTGGTAGTCGGGGGATTTATTTAATGAGCCGAGCTGGACTTTTTCCTCTCCACGAATTTCCCTGATAGCTTTCTGACCTGTGTTTCCCGATGCTCTTTAGCATCCCGGCCGGTTCTTGCACCTCTCCAGGTCCACGCGGGTGTCAGGGAGCCCATTCTCTTCGCAGGCAGCTTGGGAGCCGATCGCATGATTACCACGCGCCGCTCTTCGCACACACACACAGACACGGTCTCACAAATATTTATCAGCTGGAGCAATCCACGGGCTCGGGAGTTGCCAAGTAACATAACAAGAGGCGCTTTTAAATAAATATACGTGCGTCTGCGGGTGACGAATTAACCAAATCCGCTGGTATGTGGCCCAAAGACGTGTTTTGCTCTGGAAGCACAGCACCGGCAGCAGTAAGGACGAGCTGAGCCAGGAAAAACGTGCGATAAGCTCTTTGTGCGTGTGTCCACCAGCGAGGGAAACGCGGGGGGAGTCGGGGCCGTGCCCGTGTCTGCAGTGAGGGACACCAGGCCTGGTGGGCTGGATGTCCTCCTGCAGACCCCAAGGGCTTTTCCCTATAGGATAGGCTCGGCTTTGCGATATACCCCGTTGTGGATCCTATATGGCTCGCTGGTTCTCCGTTCCCTTTGGCTGTGAGCATCCACGAAGCAGCCCAGGGCTCCTCTGTATCAATAAATCCAGCAGGAGCTGCACTTCCCCCAGCCTGCCCCACGCTTGGGTTGTATTCCCCACCTAACCAGGCTTTTCCAGGGCTCTGTCCCCCTTCTGCTGTCGCTAAATCCTGCTAAATCCTTGCTGTGCAACCAGTTTGCAAGGCTCTCCTCGTTCCTGGCTTGTGGGGTGGAGATGCACAAGTCCACCAGCTCCTCCCCGCCGTCCCCAGAGAGCTGGAGGCACTTGTGTGGCCTTAAGGCTGTCACTTTGGGGTCACTTTGGGGTCCTTGCCTGAAATGAAGAAAAAGAGAGGTCCCTGGGCAAGAAACTGGGCAGAGCCAGCGGGGTGAGCATCCCCAGATGTGTCTTTTCAGGGAGAACCCACACTGCCCATCCTTGGCGTGCCCAGGGCAAGGGGATGGCTGAATGGGATGGGGTTGTCCCCAGCTTCTGGAGTCACCCTGTGCTCCCCCAGCTTCATCCTGGGTGCCTGCACCCTCCTCTCCGGGCTCACAGCACCCCACAAAGGAGCCGACGTGCACGGGGAGGTCGGAGCTTTTATTAGCCCAGATGCCGGAGCCGTGGGCACAGGAGCTCGTCCCCTCGTCCCCGCTTTCTAATTATATCCGGTGATCTAGTACAAGCTCTCTCTGCTCCCCGTGGGCCGTGCTGTAATTATATCCCCAGCCCTGCCCTTCACACGTGCTTGGAGGAAGAACCCAGCCATCCCCCCCGAGATTTGGGGACCTGCTGTCCCATCAGATGCTTCCCAGTCCCTCCTGCTCGGGGCACTGGGGACATTTGCAATCCCTGCACCATGGTCCTGCTTCCCCTGCCTGGGAGGGCTGGGAAGGAACCAGGACCTGCTCCTGGCTCCAATCCCTCCCTCCTTATGCAAACACATTTGTCAAAATGCCTCTAGGAGCAGCCACAGCCCCACCCCATGTCCGCCAGGACATAAATACCACCCGATAGGGTACGATGAGATATTTTAACTCCTGATCTCGTGGATAATGCCGCGAATTTGTGTTTGGGGCCGGCAATGTCCCACAGCCAAGGACCTCTTCTGTCTTCCAGCAGAGCCAGGGCAAACTCATCTCACCCGTGGCCAACGCCTGCGGATGCTCCCCAGGGACAGCCAGGGCTTTGTCTCCCCCCCCATGCTCTGAAGTAGCTCTTAAATAACCATTTAAATAAAAATTTAAAAAAAATAAAACGCAAACAAGGGAGCCCAGGCACCTGGCGGGACAGCAAACACTCCTGGAGGAGCACCAGGCACGGTGTTTGCTTTAAGAACGAGTCCTGCAGCTCACGCGAGCTGTCCCCAAGCAGCACCCCGCACCCTGCCTACCCTCCAGCATCGCATCCTCCAGCCGGAGGTGATCCCTCCGAGCTGGGACTTAATTGCTCCGTCTTTAATGAACTCTTCCGTCCATCTGCTGATGGCTTTTCCTCCCCCCTTCAACCCTCGAAGAGGCTGGAGCTGAAGCAGAGGCCGTGGAGGGACACATCCCCAACGCCAGGCAGGATGAAGAAAAATCCTTTTGCTGCAATTTTTCCCTCCGTGGCATGGGGGTGAAAGGATTTTTGTACCTCTGCTTTGGACCAGCATCCCTCTGCTCAGAGGGGGAACAGATGAAAGACAACCCCAGCACCCTGTGCATCCCCCGGCACCGTGTCTCTGCGTCCACCACCTTCTGATTCTTCCCCTTTCCCTTCCAGGACACCTTTTCCCCGGCTTTCACAGCTTTCTTCCGCCACGGCAAGCTTTCCTAATAGCTCTTGACACCCAACTTCATTCCAATCGATCTCGCGGGCTAATTAACTGATCGCTGCAATCGGCATAAATTCCCCAGGTGCTTGCCCCTCCTGGGAGGGCCGCGCAGTGGCCTTGGGCTTCTGCTTCGGGGCCACCTTGGATATTCTGGGGGGTCCGAGGGTAACCCGCTTCATCCCTCCAGTCCTGCATCAGGTTCACCAGGCTGAGCCGTATCCCTCCACCTCTTCTTTCTCCCTTTCTCGAATATCACCCTGCAATTAGCATCCCTCCAGCCTTCTGGGGCCAGAAAGAAATCCCATTCTCCGATATAGGATTAGCAGCAGGCCGCAGCACTCCTCGCCCTGCTTCTACGGGACCCTCGGGAGCAAATTACTGAGAGGCAGCTGTTTAAAAAATGTTTGTCCCCAGGCCGTGGCATTTAGTGTGTTCCTGGGTTACTAATGGGCTGGAAAGCACTCTGTCGCCCCTGCACAACACGAGAATGTCAGCCTGCTTTTTGCAAAGCCAGGAGAGAAACCACTGAGCGCTTTCTGATCTCCGGCCAAGTCCTGCTGCAGGTCGCTTGCTTTGCTGCTCTTCGTTTTGGGGAAATCAAAGCGAAGGAGGCTTCCTCCCCGTCGTCTGTGATCCTCAGAGTGAGATCTGATACGGGCAGCGTTTGGGAAGGGGATTTGCTGTAAAATGAATTTGCTGTGCCCCAAAAACGTTGCGGGGTCAATGCCCTAACTACCTTCATCCAGCACGCAACCGTGTTCTTGTCCCAGCAGCCAATGTTGGGTTTTGGGTGGTGAAAAGACATCCCGAGTGAATGTGGGGTCTTTGAGACCCTTTGACCCTGCCCGTGCTGCCAAAAACCCGGATTGTTGGCCATAATCATAACACAATTCCTCTCCGAGGGCTTGCAAGGTAGGGCAGAATGAATTTCTCTCCTTTCCCCACAAGGACCTCATCCCAAGAGACATCCAGCGGCACTGTTTGAATCCATTCAAACCCTATTAAGCCTTTCTAATGCAAGAAGGAGAATAAAGGCAGAGACAAAAGGCTGTTCCGGAGGAGGGGAGGGAAGGAAGTGGCTCCCAAAATGGGAGCTGGACCGAATGGGATCAGCTCCTGCAGTGAGAGCTGGCGCCGATGCTCACGGGTCTCTTTGCCTCTTAAATGTGGTGAAACACAACGTGGGGCTCTTCCTCTACCTCTTCTCCCAAGGCCACCACCTCTTCGGGTTGGCCTGGACTGAAACCAAAAACCCAGATTTTCCCAACAGAGAGATGTGTTATCGTGGAGGCTCTGTGTGGGGTGGTCCTGCTGAAAAACCCACGCTGGGTTTTCAGTCTGTATACTCTTGCCATGTAGCCTGTCCTCGGTCTGGAAAATGTGGTGGTTTATTTTACTTTAGCAAAATAATTCCTATTATTATTATTTTAATTCTAGTTTTATGCACAGGTGAACCTCTGGATCGTGATCATTTGGGTTTTCCCAGATCCTCCTCCACCCTTTTTCCCTTCCCAAGACTTGGCACAGGCACTTACTGTTTTAGGGATGAACAGCAGGGAAAATCAGCACAAAGAATAAGTGGGGGATGATATAAGAACAGGGCCTGTCTGACAGCCTATGAGATATTCCCCGAATACTTTCCCAAATGTGACCTCTGTGCGTTTTGCACCATCGTTTGAGGGATTTCTGTCCCATTAACTTGTCAAGCATAACCTAGACCCTGGTATCCGCTGAGCATCAGCTGCATCCCGTGGCAGGGAGATCCTCAGGCCAGCTACCACAGCATGAGAAGGGTTTTCTTCCTTTCTTTTCCCCCCGATTTCTTCCTTTACCTGGCTCCTGATGGTTTTTGGCTACATGCTTCTCCTCCCGAAAAGGAGCCAGGGATGGACTTCTGCCTGTCCTCCTCCCAACTACGAGCTGCCTGAAGCAGCGCCCCAAAGCCACCAGCTCTTGTAAAGCCTCCCTGAGCGATTTGTCAGCGCGGATTCAGTTAAAAACCTACAGAGGGAAGCTGCTGAAAGTACAGCTGGTGTTTGCGCCGGCAGCTCCCGCGGCAGCCGCTGTCAGCAGCACAGGTGAGATGAGCGGCGTGGGATTGCTGTCGTCTGCTCGCAGCCCAGACAAATTAATAGGGATGTTGCGCCGGGATGAATTCCGCCCTGAATATAGGATGTGCGAGCCCACGACACGTGCCAGACTCCTCTGGAGCATGTTTCGCGGGAGCTTCCCATCTTATATTCAAGTCTGAGGCATCGTAATAAAAGCTGAGGCATAAATGACTCGGGAGGAGGGTGATATATGATCATTGCTTGGGGCCTGGATCCCCCAGGGGCAGGGGTTGGAGGCAGTGCCCCAGCAGCCCAGTGCCACGTCGCCCTCGGTAGCCCCAGCAGTGCTGGCATTCCTGGTGGAGCGTCCCAAGGACTGTTTGTTTAAAGGGTTATCTACCCGGTTAATTCACCCCTGCTCTCCTAAAGCCATCTGAAGCATTTTCTCACGGCTGTAACTAAATGCTGCTCTGGCAGCGAGCAAAGGGAAAAACAAACGTAAGCAGGGACAGGGCACGAGGGCGAGGCGGGCTGGTTTTTCTCCCTGTAGGTGCAGGAACAAAAGCTCCATACAGCAGCACCACGTGAGGTGCCCCAAACCCCACCAGGCTGGATCGCAAAGCTCAGGTGACAGCGATAAAAGGGAGGAAAGCCTTTAAGGGGAAGGAGGAAAAAAATCCGGTTACAGTAGGGCCATTTTCCATCAGTCTTTGACAGGTGATGGTCATCTCCGTGTTGACTGCAAACAGGAGCAAAACGGTTTCCCTTCTGGGCACGTCTCCTTGCACGCCGGGTTGTTCGCTTAGGGATCACAGGGCGGCTTGCAAGGCTTCACGTCCCCGTTAGATCTGGCCATAATTACAGCTCTGTTGAGCTTTGTACTCCTCCTCATCCTCTGTCGCCCAGGTCTCTGCATCTTCCAGGTGGAAAAATGCAGAATGGGAAACAGGGAGCAGCCTCAGCCTAGGAGCCGAGGGCGGATTTTTCTCCATCTGAGGATGGTGTCGGGAACAGCCCTGGGTTAGAGGAATGCACCATGATGCTGGAGGAGCCTCTCTGGGGTGATTTGGGTAAATCTGTGGCATTTGCAGCCAACCTGCTGGTACTTCCCAGTACTCTCAGTCCATTTCTGAGCAAATGAAAAAATAGGGAGGAAAACAGAGCCACAGTTGGCCTGTGCCTCATTTCTCCTTCCCTGCCCCAAAACTTGCTGCCGTGACCTTCGTGCTGCTGGACTCAGCAAGGGGTAGCCCTGTCCTGTGCCATTTCTGGCTGCTTTGCACCCAATTGTTGCACGAGCAGGAGAAAGCACATGAAAAGGCCTCCATCAAACCAAGTCATTTGCAACCTCTGTAGCTATTTCAAAGCCCCGTTTTCCTTTTGCAGAGGATGTGGAGGGAAAGGAGAAGTGTTCAAAGCCCAAAGCCGGTTCTGAAGTCCAAAGCTGGGCAAGCAACAGGGTTTGTTTAATGAGACAGAGAGCTCAGAAACCCACGAGAGCAACACCTCCCTGCAAATCAGGTCATTTACTTAGCAAGCGAAAAATGGCTTCCCAAGGTCTGCAGCACAGAGGTGGAAATCAAAGAGCATTTGAAGGACTGAAAACCGGGCCCTGGCTTTGCCTCCCATCCCACCAGGTCCCCACCAGCCTGGCAGGCACCAAGGGAGGTGGATAAAATATTTCACCACCCCGTTCACAAGGATGACACTCTCCATGCAGCGCTTCAAAACCTCAGAGCCTCCCTTTTCATGGGGACTCAGGTCAGGTGCCAGACTAAACTCCAAATTCTTTCCCAGATGGTTAAAAAAAAAAAAAGTCTATAAGAAGAACCCATATAGCTGTGTCTAGCTCTACAGCCAATGTATATGAAGTGATAAAACCCCTGGCACATATCTTGTGCGAGCTAATTATAGGATTTGGAAGCTAATGTGATAATATTTTCTTTAGACGTGTGGTGCAGATGTAATTACTTCTCCGGAGATGCCAACCAGAGATGACGCAAGATGCCCTTATGTAATCTGCTGTTATTATGCAGTTATGGAAATCTTCGCTCTCTGGCCCATCCCCTGCTTTCTCCTCAACACCTTCCTTTTTTTTGTTTTCACCTTAAAGTCCATATGGATTAGTCAGAAGGCAGAGGGTGAGGTCAATAGGGCAAGCAGTAAGTGAAAAGAATGGCATTTTGGTAGAAAGCCGGCTCCTGGTGTCCCCATGTGCCTGTTAGAGGAGCAGAAGGAGCTGATGGCTCTGTGCCGGCTGTGCTGGCTCCACTGGGGCTGGGAAAAGCTCCCCGACCACCTGCCCGCCTGGAAGGGCTCACGTCAAAGCCAGGTCTCCCCTGGTCCTGGCATCTCCTGTGGCTTGGACGTCAGCAGACACAGGGCTGCCATCTGCTCCGCCAGCGAGCCGTGGAGGAGCACCAGCATGGGGAGCCTCCCTGGGATGGCACCAGCCTCAGGAGCCCCGGGAGGGCACGGGGATGCCAAGGTTGTGATCGAAGGTTGCTTGAAGGTCTCCCACGTGGCCCCACAAAACCACTTTGGACTGTGTTGCCTGTGCTTTCATGCTTTTTTCATGCTTTATTTGTTCAAAACGCCTCCATCCCACTGCCCTTCTCCTGTGGCTGGGCAGCAGAGACACTGGTGCCTCCAGGACACAGCCTTCCTCGTCCACCAACGCACCTCAAAGGGGAAGCAGCCTCCTGAAACACCAGCAAACCCCACCTCGACTGCAAATATTCTGGAGGAAAGGTTGCTAAACATCCTGGAAGCAGCACACCAGGCACCCTGGCCCCTTTGAGGCCAAGAAACAGAGCCAAGGCAGGGCGCAGAGAGCCCAGATGGGGGAATAGGCCACGCACAGGCTTAAGGAAAAGAAGTGAGAGCTGGCAGCTGGGGCAGGGAGTGGAGACAAAACCACTGGTCCCCACTGGGGAAACTTGTTTCCAGACACGGTCCAGTGCCAGCCACTTCAGGGGAATTTTTCTGTAGGGCAGGGAATGCCCACATTGCTCTGAGGACAAAGAAGCCAGCCACGGGGAAGCCAATAGCAGGGGGTGTTTGTTGTCATTCATTAACCACAAACTGACTCCTGCCGGAGCCCAGGGGCGTCAGTCATGGTTTTAGATGGCACTTCAGCTCCCACTCATCCTCCCTCAGCCTAATCCCACTGTGGGCCATGGCTGGGTCCCCAGGGGTTGGGAGGGAGCGCCGGCCTCGGGGTGTACATAGAGAGGCACGGTGTGGTGACATGGCATCCAGGCCCAGCCCCATGGCCCTGACAGGAGCTCCTTTCATTAGTGACCTTAGATAGTGGAGATCTACCCTGCTGGTGGCAATTTATTTTGCTCCCATTAATTGTAACCAGGCCTGACCTGCTGCTTTGGGACTGAGAATGGGCAGTCTCTAGGGGGTTTGTTTCCTTTGTCCTGGATAACCACTAGAAGCTGGGTGCTTAAAAAAGCTTCTTGGGTCTCCAAATTAGCTGGGAGACCTGACAAATCCCCATTTTCTCAAGGTATATTGGCTGCTACCTGGTAGAGACTTTGGCACCATTGCCTCTCCTGGGCTGTTGTGGTTGCTCAGCCTAGGTGTGAAAGCAGACCAGAGAAAAAAGACAGCATTGCTTGCCTACACACTTCTTTTCAGCTCCTAAGCTTAAGATGAGTATCTTGTCCAGCTTTTATGTGGTTTGAGCTCCTGTGAGAGGATCAGGCTCTCTCTTCCCTGCCAGAGGATGTGTGTTTTGAAGGGCTGGTGAAAAAAAAACCCCTCTGGTCTTTCCTGCCATGAGCTGCAGGAAGGAAGGTGGCCATTTGATATGCATTTCTTCTTGCCTGCGAGCAGTTACGATGAGCAGGCATGGGATGGGGATGCCATATGGCCAGGACAAGATTTTGTGGAGCATCACATGTTTCCCCCATGCAGCTCAGGCCTGACCTACATAGCGTGGCCAAGCCACCATGCCGGAGCATCATGGCTTTCATCTCCCACAGCTGGAGATGCAGGAGCCTCCTCTGATTTACAGGAAAACCCGAGCTACGCACCAAGCTGGGGCTTGCCAGCATTGCAGAAGGTTTTTCTGCTCTGTCTTGATCCAGCACAGCCCTCTCAGGAAGAGACAGCTTATACCAGCAGGGCTGCTTTGGGCAGGATAGGAAACTGTCTCTCTGGATGACAGGAACCAGAGTGTTTTGGCTTGTTCGTGTTGCCTCAAGCTGAGTGGGCAGATGTTGTCGTGGGTTGGAGATAGAAAGTGTCCCCCTTGTAACAAATGGCATCCACCCAGCTTTGCAGTGAGCCCCCACCGGTCCTCGGCGGTGGCTTGGAGAAGGCCCTCTCCCATCCACACCTCTGTGTGGGTATGGGGGAGCCTCACACGGGCTCAATTTATTCACCTGAATGAGCAGGAACAAATTCTCGCAGCGTTTCAGCTTTCTGAGCAGTGCAGTGGTGGCATCTCGTTGTGTACGTACTGGGGCAGGTGAACTTGCAGGTGCAGACAGGGTTTTTATATCAGTTAAACAGCCGACGGTCTCTTCTAGTGCAAATAAATACTGGGCGTTAACGGGACATTGTTTTGCTGGGAATTCAGCCCAAGGGCTTGCCCCAGGTTGAGTAGATTGCAGTAGTGGTGATTGTATCATTTTTCTACCATTAAGGCTGCACTTTCTGGCATGGCACAGCCATGTTCCCCTGCCAGTAACACTCTGCCTGCTTGGCTACAATTCCTACGGTCCCTGCAAGACACCCACAAAAATCCGATGAAGCAGCATCTCTCCAGAAACAAAGGGACGTCCTTGGATGTTCAGCACCCATGCAATAAATAGAGGGGAAAAGCTGCAAACAAAGGCCACAAATTCAAGGAAGGCTTACACCGAGGCACATCAAGGTGTCCACCTCAAAGGAGCTGCAGACCCCTGATAAAACCCCTACGCAAGCACGTTACTGCACGAGATCTTCCTTCAGAGTGCAACCTGTTGGACGTCAGCCTCTTACAAGTGCAGTCGGTTGCCAGCTGAGGTGGGAACCTGGATTTAAACTGCTGTGATGCTGGGTGGAAAGTTCACGGGGTCTCAAGCCCAGCCCCGCAGTCGCAGCAGGGCTATCATCATCACCATACCCACTTCACCTTGGCATTGCCCACCACGGCTTGAAGACACGAGCTGAAAGCACATGCCTGGAGACCTTCATTTAGGAGGTGTGTTTTTTTTCCTGCTCCTCAGGGCTTTGAAAATTTGGAAATGAGTCTGAGGGAGGAGACTCATTTTCCCATCTCTGCTTCTGCCTTGCCACGTGCCCGAGCACATCAATGCTCTCTGCTGAGCCCAAGGGAAAATCCTGGGTCAGTGACGTTCCTCCAGACCTCGCTGATGATGATGTTTTGCTCCCACTCTGATCAACCACAACCCTCAACCACTTCTACAGCTACAGTCTGGGGACCTCAAAGTGCTTTGAGATCTTGAAACTAAACGGCTCCAGCGGGAGTGAGATCACTCCGCCGGGGGAGCTGCTCCAAGCGTGCCACTTGTGCGAGAAAAAGGAAAGAGAAAACAAAGGATCCGGGGAACAAAGCCTTGGGGTTGTGGTAGAGTTTGTTTTTCTTTGCCTTGAGAGGAAGAAGGCATTGAAAAGAAAGGGGGGG
>CM021768.1:94295601-94334818 GCA_011076525.1 Nettapus auritus | reverse complement strand
AAGAAAAGAAAAGAAAAGAAAAGAAAAGAAAAGAAAAGAAAAGAAAAAAGAAAAAAAAAAGAAAAGGAAAAAAGAATTTCTATAGAAATAATTCTCAAACAGGAGAATTTTTCTGCAGAAGAGAAAAAAAATGACTAGGGATCCCCAAGGATGTCTGTACTTTGTCCCTATTTCTCTTTCCAAGGTGCAGGCCGTGCATCCTGCCGCTGGGAGTCTCCTCTAGTGCTGCCTGAAGTAGCCTACATTTCTTGGGAATCCTTGCTCCTGGAGTCAAAGGGCAAAATTAAGAGCTCGAGTCTCTGCAGGGATCCATTTCAGTGTAATTTCCACCTTCCCTGTGCGCCCTGATGGTGCACAGTGCCATAGTGTAGAAGTATTTGTAACCCATACTTGTTTTTTGTTAGCATTGTTGTTATTTTCTTGCTCTTGCTGCTGCCATGTGTGCGCCTGGCGGCTCCTCTGACACGCGGCCATCCCCCCGGTAGAAAATTTCACTCAATAAGCCCAAATGAGCGACAGCTTCGTGGGGCTTCATTTCCCTCCCTGTGCACTCCCTTCCTGGCTGCAAATAACCTGAGACAAGGCTGGTCCCCCAGGGGAAGCCTGATTGCTCTGAGAGCTTTTTGCGCCTGGGCTCGGGGCCACTTTGGGCAGTGAAACCACAGAGCTGGGTTTGCTCCGAGCGTGTTCTCCCTGCTGTTCTCCAGAAGCTCTCACCCCAGCATCAGCCTGCACGGAGCTTGTGGAAACCCCTCGGACCCTCCTGCCCCAAAATGGGCTGAAAACAGGCAAAATCTGCCAAAGTTAGGGGCGGGTGGGCAGCAGGATCGCTTAATGCTCCCTGCCACAGGGCTGCCCCTTCCATTTCCTCTGTGCTGAGATGTGAGATGTGTGATGGGCTGCAGGGATCACATCCCACCATAAATCTTTTATTATTTTTAACTTGTGTGTGATTTTATCAGAGAGTTTGGGGTGGCACAGAGAAAGCGCAGCCTCTCTGCATGCCAGACTCTGCCTCCCTCGTGCGTTTCGGTGAGACTTAAAACACGAATTAACCCAAATCTCGAAAAGCTGAGGCTGTGTCAGAGCTACCAGGCTGGAACCTCTCCCTGCAATGGTCTCATTTCATCCACGCAGCAGGGAAGCATCTGCCCCAGGACGAGAAAGCCTCCGAAATCAGTCGGCAGAGCTGTCGGGTACCCCCACCAGAGCCCCCAGCAGCCAGCAGCACTGGGACCAGTGCCCTAAATGGTGCAGCTCATCCCTGTCTGCACCCCGGGCGCCTTTCCCTGGGAGATGCTGAGATGCTGGAGGAGCTGCAGGTCCCTCCCTCTGTGCCAGCCTCTCCTTGCAAAGACGTGAAGAAAGAGTTAAGGCACGGCACGGGCTGCCGGAGGCCAATCAGGCAGAGCAAAGTGCGGCAGGTTGTTTACAGCCAGGTAGGATTTGGGAGCGTTGCCCGGGGCCCCAAGCAGGTGGACGATGGGCAGAGAGCCCGCAGCGAGACGGGGAGCGCAGGAGGACAGAGCCCTAAGCTGTCCAGGTAAACCCCCCGAGGTTTTGGGGCGACTTGGGGGGCTTCTTTCCCTCTCCGTCCCCCTCTCGCAGCAGCTCGGTGTCTTTGTTATTGCTTGGGGCCCCGGTTCCCACCGGGACTGGCTGCAGGTGCTTTGTCCCCAGGTTGTGCTGGGGTGGGGTGGGAATTACCCGCTGTGCATGGAGCTGGGCTGCTTGTGGGGGGCAATGGGGTTCTTTTCTCCCCCTATAAACTCCGCCTGGATCCAGCTGGCATCCACCAGCACCTCACTCCCCGTAATTTGGAGGATACCAGCGGCCCCAAATCCCAAAGATTTGGGGTACGAACAGGAAGCACAGTGAGGAGACAGGGGCCAGCTGCTTGCTCTCCATGCGGGCACGTCCTGGGCTCCCCCGGGCAGCGTAGGGGAATCGCTCCGCGCCCTTGAAATTCCTACGGGTGAGTTAATTATAAATCACGGACGGGCCCACGGCGTGGGCAGAGGGATCCGGCCGGCACAGGGCTGGTTCGCAGCTTTTCCCCGTGGTCTTTTCCCCCTCTAAATTGTGCTTGGGGGGCCCTGGGTGCAAATGGGGCCAGCACCCCACTTGAGCAGCCCCGAGACATCCCCTGCTATCAGTCAGGGCAGCGTGGGGAAGGGGGGAAAATGCAGGTGCAGCCCCAAACCCGGAGCACCCCGAGGAGCTGGGGAGAAAGGAGGACGGGCAGGAGGAGGGCACCGTGCCAGGGCTGGGTACCACGGGGCCGGTTTCGGCTCGCAGCTCCGTGGTTCCCCCTCCTAACTCTTCCCGGTGGCCGTGCAGCGTGTCCCTTCCACGCGGTGACAAGCGGGGAGGAAAAGTGATAGCGAGGTAGGAGGATTAGCCGGGAAGGCGGAGCGGGCTGCGCTGCTCAGGCTTGGTCGGGGCAGAACAATGGGGCCTTTATTGAGGAAGGGAGGTGGTGGGGTTGGCATGCGGCAGAGACCGGTTGGTATACGGTGTGCCTTGGGCGGCTGGGGGACAGGGAACTGGGACGTGGGACACGGGGTGGGACATTTTGGTACCCGATGTGTCCCTTGGGCAGGGAACAGGGACACAGGGTGGGACATTTTGGTACCCGATGTGTCCCTTGGGCAGCTGAGGGACAGGGAACTGGGACATGGGGTGGGACATTTTGGTACCCAACGTGTCCCTTGGGCAGCTGGGGACAGGACATGAGGTGTGGGATGGGACATTCTAGTACCCAACACATCCCTTTGGCAGCTGGGGGACAGGAAAATGGGATGTGGGACACAGGGTGGGACATTTTGGTACCCAACATGTCCCTTGGGCAGGGAACAGGGACACGGGGTGGGACATTTTGGTACCCAACATGTCCCTTGAGCAGCTGGGGGACAGGGAACTGGGATGTGGGACATGGGACATCGGACAGGATGCTTGGTACCCAACGTGTCCTCCCTGGTGGGACGTGTGGGGACCCAGGACCCCTTCCAGCAGAGCGAGGAGCATCCCGTGCCGGGGACATCCCAGAGGATCACTGCCACCCGCTCTGTCCCTCGGGTCCAGACGGGGATGGAGGAAGCCACCACCCCACAGCCCTCCCGACTCCCCGCCTGGGTCTTTTCATCTCGGCTCCTTTGTATCAGGCTTATTATGTAAATAGCTGATGAGGCCCCCGTAATGAGAAAGTAGTTTCCCAGAATACAAAAGGCTGTAATTATCTCATTAGCAGGCGGAAAGGAAAAGGAAATGTTTGAAGCCGCTTGCTTTTATTTCCACGGAGGCCCGGGAAAGTGCAGCCCCCGAACACGGTGACCCGACTGCCCCATCTCCGCTACCCCGACCCCGTGGGAAGGCAAACCAGGTCCTCATATCTCCTAAATTGCCAGTCCCAGGGGAGCTGAGGGCTTTAAATCAGGGCCAGGAGCTCAGGAGATGCTGCGGGTCCTTGTGCAGACCCCTGGTGATCCCAGCAGCCAGGATGAAGGGAATACGACGTTCTCTTCTCCCGAACACGAAGTCCCCCAGGAGGAATCCCAAACCAAATCCTAAATGCTTGGTGGCAGAGCTACAAAGCTCATTGCAATGCACCCGGCTGCAGGGAGGTGCTGCTCCTCGCCGAGGCCTCCAAAAGCCCTTCCCGGTGGGCTTTGCCCCTTGCCCACCCTCCTGTCCTCACCCCAACGAGCCGCGAGAATTACTCGAGGGCTGGAAAAAATGCCTGGGAGCGAGCGGCTGGGAAAGTTCACCCCGTTCCCTTCATCAAACAGAGGCAACGTGAGAAGGGCGGAGGAGAAAAGGAGATGCTGAGGTCGGAGGGGAGCAGAGGTGTCCTTGCCTCTTGCATCAGTGCTTCTGGAGGTGCCCTCGACCAGTTTTGGGGTCTAGGAGGGTGCCCTGCCCGTGGAAAGGGGGAATGAGGTGGGTTTTAAGGTCCCTTCCAACCCAAACCGCCCTGGGATCCTGTGGCTCCCTTCTCCAGCCACACCACCTCTCTGGAACTGTTGCCAACCATCAGAGCCCTGAGCACCGCGCAGGTGCAGGTCCTACAAAAAAACCACGTGTGTTTTCATCCTGCCAGTAATTAACACCCGAGCAAAGCATCGGGATGGTGAAGGTCACAGGCACACCTGTCGCAGCAAGCGGCCGGGGGGCAGATTTTTGCCCTCTGGGTGCCTCCGCATGCTCGGGGCTGCCTGCGAGAGCTCGCCCTGCCTGCGCCCGCCGATTGATTTCCCTCCCGCGTGGCACGGTGCCTAGGTATGTCTCCCAAAGGCCTTTGTTACCAGAGTGTTAACAATTAACCCGCTCAGGCAGAAACCCTTCGTAATCGAGGCTTGGTTAACTATTCAGCTGCTTCTCTGAAGGCAATTTTTCTTCTGGAGAAGCGGAAGGCGTTCTTCAGCTCCTTTGGATAAAGCAAAGCGTGACGCCACGGGATTTTGTGGATTGCTGGATTTACAGAAAAAGTCCCCAGAAAGCCGCAAAAAAAAAAATTGGCTCACCCACCTCAGCCAGGGAAAAAGGAAATCTCCCCCAAGATTTTCTGCTCTTGAGGGAAAAATATCAGTGTCCAAGGCAGGGCTGCGGGGGGGAGAGGCGATCGTAGCCCCGTGGTTAGGTGGAGAGGTGGTGCGAGGTGGAGAAGGTTGAGGAGCTGTGTCGCCAGCAGCGAGGAGGCTGGTTGCCCCCACGAGGAGGCTGGTTGCCCCTACAAAGAGGCTGGTTGCCCCTACAAAGTGGCTGGTTGCCCCCACGAGGAGGCTGGTTGCCCCCCGAGGCACGTGCTTTTCACGAAGATGCCTACCAGGAAGGCAGCTCTGCCTCTAGCCAGGCAGACACAACAACAACAAAAAAAGCCCTTTTCAGCTTTTGTGCGCACGCAAATGCTCGGAAATGGGAAATTAGATCAGCGTTTGTTCTGGAAAGGTTCCCTTCACCTCCTCTGTGCCTGCAGAAAGTCCCTTTCTTTGGTTCTGCTGCAAGCGAGAGGCTTTGGGGAGCAAGGGGGAGGGCAGAGCTGGGCACGAGTCTTCTCCTGGGACTGGCGAGGCCGAAGAGCAAGTTGGACCTGATGCCTCCAACGGCTGCTGCAGGGGGGATGTGACACCTGGGAGGATAAAACATCTGCAAAGGGCAGTGGATGGCAGGGTCCTTCAAAATCCAGAGCTCCCTTTGGCTTTCTATCCATCTGGGGCCTCTCCACACCTCTCCACTTCTTGCCTCGGGGGTCTGCTCCGTGCCCAACCACGCTCGGAGGTGATTTCTCTTTCCTTCTTTATCTAAAGAAGGGGTTCGGGAGTGAGATGCCGGGACAGCCAAGCCACTTTGCCTTCCTGCTTCCTCCGTGCCAAGGAGATCTGGGGCGTGCGGACCTAACCGGGTTAAGGCAGCTCCGGTTTCTGTTGCTCCCCGGGGGACAAGTGAAAGTCAAAGACAAAAAAAATAGCTCAGGAGGCCACAGAAGATGGGCTCCAACCCTGCCAAAAAGCAGACCTGGATGCTCCGTCTTTAATTTGCTAAGGCAGCCTCAGAAGAGCCGCGTCCCCGGCCCGAATTGTGCGGCAGCGGCGTTACAGGTGCAGGAGGGCAGTGCGGGGATTTTCCAGCCCCGAGGTCCTGGCGTGCACGGTTTGAGCAGCAGGACGGCTGTCTGCGTTGTTTACTGCCTCATCTTCGGCCTCCCCATGCTTTAATTAGGCTGGTTGTGTTTAATGAGGCTTCCCGGGGAGCACGGCACCGTAAAGCTAATGAAATCTGGGGGGGTGGGTTGCGGCGACTCATAAATCTCGCGGCTGTTGTTGCACGGTGCGTCGAGGTCCTCAAACATAAGAGCAGGGAGAACATCCCCGAGGGCCCAAGGGAGGAGAAATTGGGCATGGAGGCACCAAGAGACGTGGAAAAGGGTCGGGCTCCTCATCCAGAATCCTTGTTTCTCTCTGGGAACCACATGTAAACCCCATTTTTGTTAGTGCTCCCACGGGCGGTTGGGAGATTTAAGGAGGAGAAATGTCCCCGGGAGGTTTTTAATCACGCATTCCTCCAGATGTGGAAGGAAAAGAAGCTGCCCCCAAGCCCTGTGCTGGCACCTGGCAGCGTTATTCCTCACCTCAGCCTCGCTCAAAACCCGATTTCACAGCTCACCTAAGGGATGAGCAGGGTAAAAACTAGCCAAGAACTGGGGCTGGCCAAAAGAAACAAAAGTGAGAGTTGCTGTTCCCCCCCCAAAAAAACACATCCCTTTTTGGCAAACAAAGCTGTACCGCCAGGGATCTGTTGGCACTTCTGGAATCTCCTTGAAAACATATTTGAAATGCTCGTCCGTATGCTCAGCTTATCAGATCCTGGGTTTACAGTAAACATAAGCTAATAACCAACGTCTTCAGAATATTTTCTTGGATGATTTCCAGCTAAAAGGGGAAAGAAAAAAATAATAATAATAAAATAAAATAAAAAAGGTCCATTTTCAGAGTTTGTCCCTGTGGCTCCGCTTTGATCCCACCCCAGGATGCTCGGGCCAGATTTCGGATAGGGCAGAGCTCTACAAGATCAGGGCACTGGAAAAAGGGAGGTGCCTACAGGCAGTATCCCTGGCAGAAATCTCGAGAAATGCATTTTAATAAACCAAAGATGAGCCGAAAAATCCACGTTTTAACCTTTTTTTTTGGTTCTGATACAAGTACAAATAGCAAAACCTCGTGAGATAACACATCAGAGGGGAAGAGGGAAGGGAAATCCCAGGGACACCTTCACCTTCTGTATGATCTCCACGCTCCGCTCCAGCTCAGCTTCCCCACAACTTTTTATCTTAGGGCATCATCCCACCTGTGCTGTTTGGGAAAACCTATCGTTTTTTGTTGTTTTTCAGAGTGGATTTCAAGAAAAGGCCTGATTTTTGTAGGAAGTGATGAACTGAACCCCTGTGAGACTCGCCTCAGCACCAGTAGCTCTGGACCTTGACCATGTCCGTTAATGAGTTCAGCCCCAGTGCAACCACCGGTATTTGGGGAATTTCCCCAAAACACAGATGTTTCAGAGGTTCACGGGGCTTGGTTCCCTATAAAGCCAGGACTGAAGTCACAGGACTGGAGTTCGAGATGGTGACAGAGCTGTAAAAAACACACATTATAAGCATTATCTGCACGTTATCCACTTCCCATGTTCTAGTTTTGGCCAGTCCAAGGCATAGACTAGTTAAGAATAAAACGCAGTAGGGGAATAAATGTTTAAAAGAAAGCTTGGAATGGCACCTGGAGAAAAATATTAGTTTAAAAGTGAGCTGTACAGGTCCACGGGACAGGGAGAAATGGAAAGTGTATTGGTTACGCCCTGCTGAACCATCCCTAAGGGGTGCACTGAAGGAAGCAATGGTGTATGGGCCTTTAGATGGACCGTGGCGGGACACCTGCCATCCTCTGGCCTTACCAAGTTGTTCAAATCTTGAAAAGTGACAGAAATAAGTTGCAAACAGTCAGGTGCAGCCAGGTGCTCACTCTAAACACCACAACCCCTCCCCTGGAAGCACCAACCCTTGGGTAAGAGGCGTAAGAGCAGCTCTTTTGTGCATCCACCAGTGGGATTTGGGGGACCACGGCACGCTGCTCCTCCAAGGAGGGTTGTGGGGCACGGAGATGAGGACAACCCAACATCTGCTCCTGCCCTTGCACCATTCAGCCCAGAGAATTGCTGTAAAAGGAAAAAAGGGTGTCTTTAACATCTTTAACATCCTTACTTCTCCTCCTTCTCGCAGTGCCACTGACCTGTGCCTCCACCTCGCCGCTGCGCTGCCATGGCCACGTTAGAGGCGCTGCCTGTTCTCAGTGACCCGACGTACCCCAGCCCAGAGAACTTGCACGGTTTCTCTCCCCGGCCATCCCACCCCACCTCGCAGAACGCCATGGGGAGCGTGGGCAGCGGAGTCGCCAACGACCAGGAGTTCGCCATGAAGAGCGTGGGGACCCGGACGCAGAGCAGCGGCCGGCAGACGGAGGGATCCCGCAACGGGTACTCCACGCGGGAGATCTCCAACCGCTACTCCGGCGAGGAGAAGACGTACAAGTCGGAGAAGGTCTCCAATTCCCTCTACATCAACGGCGACCTGCGCAAGAGCGAGAAGGTGAAGGTGGACATCTGTGGGAACGTGACCTCCAACAACGAGAAGAACTTGCCACCTCCTCCCCAGTACCGAGAGCCCGGTAACCCACCAAAGATATTGCCAATCTCCGGCAAACTAGACCAGGTGAGAATCCCCGCTCCTTGGAGCAGCAGGATGGATCTGGCATGTCTCTAAAAGCACTGGTGGGAAACCTCGGGCAATGGTGTCATCCTGACAAACAGCCTAAGTCTTACCATGCAGATATTTAAATTTTTATTTATAGATAATATAATTATTGCTTTCATGGGGCTGAGCACAGGGGAACGTTAGTTCTTGAGGAAGCCAAGAGCATGGTAACAAGT
Organism: Nettapus auritus; assembly: GCA_011076525.1. Lineage (NCBI taxonomy): Eukaryota > Metazoa > Chordata > Aves > Anseriformes > Anatidae > Nettapus > Nettapus auritus. Next base: position 94,326,343 of record CM021768.1, on the reverse strand, counting down.
CTTTCATGCTTCCACCTCATCTAAGTCTTTCAAAGCTATGCTTCCAGTTCATCTAAGGCTGCATTGAAGTCATCCAGCCCCCCCAAATACTGTGCCGACCTCTCCTGTTGACAGGGAGAGAGCTGGAGTTCCTCTGTATTTGGTAGGCCCAACATCTGAGTCACACTTCTATGTTTTGGACCATTTACAAACAATCTAATACAGCCCACTGCCACAAAAAGGTGTCACTTGAGAGAATTTTCAATATCCCAGCGCCCCCTGTTAAGGGACAATCTGACAAGGTTGTAAACTACCCCCGTAAACGTTGTCACCCACCCAAGCACCGTCCTCACGGCTCGTATCAGCTTGGGTAAGCAAACACCTCCCAGGCTTGGAGGAGCCCCAGAGCCCCAGGTGGTTTATGGGCCCTGCTGCTCTGCTCCAGCAAACCCCATAATTCGTGCCCCGGGGAGGCTGCCGGTGGCAGTATTATTTCTGCAGCGTTTGGTGGCCTTGTCTCCTGGGCCATTAACCTGGTGGCCCCTGTAGTCCATCTCGATCCCGCGTGCCACATACCAGATTTTTGGTCTCCAACCTTGCGTGTTCACCAGGATTCATTCCTGCTGTTTCTTCTGGAAGGAGTTTTCAAAAGATCTTTGCTAACACAAGGCTGGTTCCTCCGGGTTAATTTTCACCCGAAGCCCACTCCACAATCGGGGTGACTTGGTCCTATACTGAGGTAAATTTTGTTTCTGTAGGTGCATTCATGGGGAGAAGAATGTGCAAGACTTCAGAGGTTTTAAAATCCTTTCTAAATCCTTTACAGCCACAGGAAACACCAAAGTTGAAAAGCAGCCTCAGCATGTTGCTTGCCCGGCAACAGCTGTGGCCATAGCTCCCACCTATTCTTTTCCACACAGTATTCTAGGAAAAATCATGAAGGTTTGGGGCACATCAAGATTATTTATTCTTTTCCAACTGGGGCACGGGAAGATAAAGTGTTAACCTACGAGTTAACTCACGGGTCCCCTCTGTAAAATCCCAAATAGCCCCGGGTGTATTAAGGCTGAGGAATACGGAGCTAGCTAGAGATGGCTCAGCTCCACCAGCCTGTGCTGATGTATCTTTTGTGTGTCGTTACCGAAGTTCTTGCTGTCTTTGATGCGTGGTCCTTTTTCCTTTTGCAGAGCAATGAGCCCTTAGTTAGACCCTCAGCCTTTAAACCAGTAGTTCCTAAAAACTTCCATTCCATGCAGAACCTCTGCCCGCCGCAGAGCAACGGGGTGACAGAGAACAGAAAGAGCTTGAACCATGCCAACAGCAATAGCCCGTCCGCCCCCAAAAGTGGACTCGACAAGCCCAGCCTTAACAGGACTACAAACCAAGGGGGAGGCCTTTCGGATTCGGGCCGTAACTCGTTAACGAGCCTGCCCACGTACGGGACAGGCTACAGCCAGCACGTGGGCCCGATGAGCGCCTCGACGAGCCACATCAACCGCATCGGCACGACCTACGTGGACAAGAACATCGTGGGATACAACGGGATATCTACCTCAGACAGCGGGCGGTCTTCGAGCAAGAGCACCTCTTCGTTCAACAGACTGAACCATCTCAACGAAACGATGCCTTTCCACTCGCCTTCAACGGACGACATCATCCAAGACCTGGAAGACCGGCTCTGGGAGAAGGAGCAGGAGGTCCTCCAGATGCGAAGGAACTTGGACAAAAGCGAGGCAGCCATCTTCCAAGTGTTTGAGGAGAAGCAGAAGATCTGGGAGAGGGAGATGGAGGACCTGAGGCAAAACTACGCCAACAAACTGCAGCAGGTCTCCAAAAAGGCGCAGCGGGCTCAGCAGGCCTTGCAGCTCCAGATCTTCAAGTTACAGCAGGAGAAAAAAAAACTCCAGGATGACATGGGGCAACTCCTCCAACAGCGAGAGGAGCTGGAGAAGAAATTTGTGGCTTTCAAGAAGGAGCAGGCTGAGTTTCTCCCAAAGATTGAGGAGACCAAGTGGGAGGTAAGTGGTCCTGGGTGAGGTTTTCTTGGAGGGCTCTGATAACCCAAAGCACCTCCATTTGCCAAGAGTGCACCCTACAAAGGCTGTGGGTCGGTGGCCTACAGGTCACAGACGACATTTTGGTCACCTCTGCGTTCGTCTGAGCTCCAAACCTGTGGTTTTCAATTAAACCGAGTACAACTTTTGGTGTGTGCACACCCTGTGCTGGTTAATAATTAGGCTTCACAGCCAGGTCACTTCCACGTGGGACATTCCAACACAATTTCAGTGAATACAGGTCTTTCCGTACGGGTCTTTGTGCCTCTCCAAATTGGGTCTAAGTCTCTTTTAATTAAATTCTTCTAACATCTGCATTTGGGCAAACCTTGAAACCGCTTTTCAAATATTTGATTCTTTTTTTTTACTTAAGATATAAAGCAAGTGAGCTAAGAAGGATACCGATAGCCAAGTTTACCTCATGCTTTCCATTGTAATGCTCTGTTTTCAGTTGCTAATAAGTTTATCTCCCTCAAAAGGCTGAAAGGCAAATTCCTCTTTCTAGGTCTCATATATATTTTTTTTCTTCTGTTTCTATTTTTAGAACATTTTTTATCAAACTCTGTTTGTATAGCCAGTGCTAACATTTTTTTTTTCAGCTTGATCATGTGAAGAATTTTAATCCTTCCACAGACTGGCTAGAAACTTTAAATTTATTAAGACTGCACAGGCAAAAAGTAGCTCTAAAATCGAGAGGACCCTATTCTGCTAATCCTGACAGAAAATCAATGAAACTGGGATTAATTAGGCTCTGAAATGTGCTATTTGCAGATGTTCGGCAGAGCTTATTAGAGGCTTGCTGTAAAATCTCTGCGAGTTGCATCCCGGAGAAAGCGGGGTGCATTGCCCCTCCGTTGGCCAGCTGCTCTGCCCAGGTCTTTTTTGTCTTCCCACAAGTTCGGTCTGGAAAATTCCCTGATTTTGCATTGATAAAACCACAATTATTTATTTCGATTATTTATTATAAAGAGGCAGGATTCGGCTGGTGGATCAAGACACCTAAAATCTGTAGACACCTATACTTGGCTGAGCTGCTCTCCATGCCCTGCAGACTGTGTTGCCTAGATCTCCACAGCACCCAAGACCTAAATTCAAGTGTTTTAACCTGACAATTGATTCTTCCCCAAGCTGTTCTTCGTCATGTATTTCTCTGGCTTTTGGGAGAAGCCAGCCCATGGAGAGCACTTGCCGTAAATCCACGGCTGGGATCGTGCAGCTTTTCAGCTAGGCATTAACTGTGTCGCTGTAACTACAGCCCAACCAGCGCAGCGTCGTTCTGCATCTGCTGCAGACAAGTGCTGGCGTTGGTGTGCGTGCTCAGTGAGCTCTGGGAGCTCCACGAGAGGCGGTGCTGCTGCTTGTAGGCATGTCCCCTGGCTCTTCAGCTGCTCGTGGTGGGCACTGGGCCATCCAGATTGCCGAGCTTCAAGGCTTTGCTCAACATTATGCACTATTATGCATTTTTATATTTCCCTTCCAACATCTCAATCCGTATTGGATGGACCAAGCAGAACGAGAGGAGTGTCATAGTGAATTGTGGCACCTCCATAATGCATACACACACTGCAGCAAGGGTAATTCCACCGGGCATTTACCCAAGACTTCTGTGCCCAACCACATGGGTGAATCTTGAGCCAGCTGGGACGAAACCTGAAGCTCCAGTGCCCACCAGTACCCAAGGACAGTGCCCAGTAGTCCCAATTCAGCAAGAGTGCACCTCTCACCTTGATCTTTAGCAGAGGAGTTGTCTCTCTTCATGTCCCACCCCAAAATAATTAAATAGCTACCCGTCCCCAGACTGCCCCCAGTGAAGTAAACCCTAAAATTTAGACAAATGTGTTCTTTAGAGGTCTTTGGGAAGGAAAGCATCACATGAAAAGTAATATCCACTGTCGCTGCATCCTGTCCTGCACTCACAGTGCTTGAGGAGAGCCCGGCTGGTCCCTAGGTCTGAGACATTCCCATCTCTGCCTTGCTCAAGGTCCAAATCTTCCCCACAAACACAGGGACAGCCTCTAGATCTTTGTCATGGTTTGGGTCCCGGTGGAGGCCGGAGCTTGGTGTTTGAGCAGGGTTGCTGGCCGTCCTCTCTGCTACCTGAGCCAACACAAGGCCATGCAGGGGACAAGCAGGGGTGGTGGCTCCTCGCTGCCTTCCTCCCGCCTCACGGATTCTCTCCCCGCAGGTGTGCCAGAAGGCGGGGGAGATCTCCCTGCTCAAGCAGCAGCTGAAGGATTCCCAAGCGGACGTCTCCCAGAAGCTGAACGAGATCGTGGGGCTGCGGACGCAGCTCAAGGAAGGTAAGAACTTCCTGCGGGAGAAGGAGGAGCAAATCCTCACCCTGAAGGACTCCTACAGCTCCAAGAGCGTCAACCTGGAGATCTGCGAGAGCGAGCTGCAGCGGAAGATGAGCGAGGTGCAGGTGCTGAGGGAAAAACTGAACCACTGTGAGATGGAGGTCTCCGGACTGAAGCGGACGCTTGCCAGCATGGGACCTCCGGGGCCTTTTGGCGGGGACCTGGCGGAGAAGCTGCGGGACCCCTTGGCCTGTGAAAGCGACGAAGCCAAGATGCAGCGGCAGAGCGAGGACAGCGTCAGCACGCTGCGGAAGGAGGTGGAGCGGCTGCAGACGGAGCTGAAGCTGGAGCGGCAGCAGCGGGAGCAGCAGGTGATGGACTTCGAGGAGGAGCGGCGCACGTGGCAGGAGGAGAAGGAGAAGGTCATCAAGTACCAGAAGCAGCTGCAGCTCAACTACGTGGAGATGTACCAGAAGAACCAGCTCCTGGAGCACAAGGTGAACGAGATGAACACCAAGGCCACCAGCCCCCCGCACAGCGAGGAGAAAAAACCGTGGACTCCCTCCAGACTCGAGCGAATAGAGTCCACCGAGATCTGAGGTGGGACCGAGACGATGCCCATTATTATTTTTTTTTAATTGCTGTGCATGTACTACCTACTCAAGCCAGTGATCTTCCGAAGGATAACACGATACCGTAGGAGCGGCGTGAGTGCGCCCACGCCGAGCTCCGCCACCCTTACTCTATTCTCCTGTGCTCTGTAGGTAAAATAACTGTGGATGTGCGTTGTTTTTTCTATCGATAATGCGACATCTTTCGTTTGGTTTGGTTTGGGTTTTGTTTATTTTTTTTCCTAGTAGAGCTGGTGAGGGTCGGTTGGCTCTTTTGTAATCTGCCGTGACTGTTAGTTCGCTGGAGGCTGCCATCCCCTCTCCTACAATTCACCCCTCTTTGGTTGGTTGTTTTGGAGGGCTGTGTTTGGTTCCTTTGGTTTTCAGAGCGTTTGTATGCAGCAAAACAGTTCAAAGTGGCAGGTTGTTTTCTTTTCTTTTCAGGGTATTTTTAGCCACATTGGCTAACGGAGCAAAGCTCTTGGGATCGTGAGCAAACTCGCTGTTCTGCGTCAAGTATCGCGTCTAGACAATGGTCTCAGTGAAGTCAGGAGGAGATTGGCCACTGATTTCAGTGAAACCAGACATATCTCTGCCAGGTGACTCCCTCCTGCAGCCCGTGGCTACCATGGCTGTAGGAGGTTAGGACGTCCAGGATGAGCCTGTCCTGGTAACAGAAGCCACCGAGGAATGGTCGCCCAGCAGGAGCTTCTGTTGACACATGCTGCGTTTTCATTTCCTTGTGTTTTCCTTCCCTATTTCCACTCGCCTCCTGGGCTGTGACCAATCCTGGGAACAGAAATACCCTCCCACCTCTGCCTTGACCCTCCTATCCTAACATATATCCAAGCTGGCTGCAGCAAGAAAAAAAAAAACACAAACCCTTGAGATCTAAGCCAGTTCCCCTTCTCAAGAGCCCTCTTACTTCCCACAGTCGATGGGACGAGGTTTGGGGACGCCTCCAAACCCGTGGGACGTTTATGCAAACAGAAGCTTTAGCAGTTTGCCCCGTAGTGGGCACTTGTGCTAACCCATCCCCGAACGAGAGACGCTTCAGAGCATTCTCTCTGCCCAGGGTATGCTTACACAAGGCCCCCGAGCCTCGCTCAGGAGTCGCAGTGAGCGCGTATCAGCGTTACCACTGGGTTGCAACGAGGGAGGAGAGCGTCAGCCTTCGGTGCCGCCACGTGGAAGAGCGCCCATCACGATCCCACGGGGTATCACAAACTCCAGGGGTGGAGAAAACGCAGGGCCAGCTTAAAAAATACTCAGCTGCTGACTCTGAGCATGAAAGCAGACACAAGAAATGCTTAAGGTCGTGCAAGTGCTTATGCCCCGGCAGAATAATAACCAAATCCTACGTGCACACTCACTGAAAAACGATGCAGGCATCAAACACCAGCATTCAGCTTTAAAAGGGGGGCGAAGCGGGCCTGGTTCTCCCTTGCACGGATGATTTTTTAACCACGATCCTCGGCAAAGAGAGAAAAATGCTGTGCAGGGGGATTTGTGCTGACCGGGCAGCAGCCAGAGGATCGGTGCAAGAGGGAATTTGGGCACTTTGCCCTAGAGAGCAGCTAGAACAAAGCCAGGATTAGCATCTCGGGATGGCTGTGTGAGGTGACTTCAGGGAGAGTTTGGGCAGCTCACATTGCACCTGCACACCCGGGAAGAAGTTCAGGGTGCTGGGAGGCAGAAGCCCTGAAGCTGTTCACCTTCCATGTTCCTTTCTCTCTCCACTCCCCTCTCCGTCGCCAGGTCTGAGCTGGTGGGAGCAGACAGCGCTGTGGGGAGCTCCAGGATGGGCAAAGAGGTCGAGCAGGAGAAAGGAGACTCCTGGCAGTCCCACCAACCTCCAGCCAAGGTCATCAGATGATATTTCTGGGAGGAACTGCTGGTAGCTGGCAGGGATCCCTGGAGCTGCAGCAAACAGAGATGTTGAAGGAGATCCGGGCATTTCATGACCCTGGTTGAGGGCACCTGGGTTCTCCCACGGCTTCTGCCTGTGCCTTTGGAGCTGAAGGAGAAAAATTGGTGCCCCCCAGCTGCAGATATTGCCGTGCCAAGGATGGGAGGCTTTCTGGGCCTCTCTTCGGAGAAACCTGCGCTGTCTTCCAGCCCCGAGCAGCTGGGGGGGACCTGTGCTTGTGAAGGGCTTGGCAGTCCTTAGGCAAAAGGGCAAAGCATCGAGAAATTGTGAGATGCTTTGTTTCAGATGACGATTTTGAGGCCGCCACACAAAAAGCAAACAGCTCATCAACAACAACTGCCCGGGCTACGAGATGGGCCCAACGACCTGTTGGTCCTTCCCCCTCCTAGCCCTGCTGACGCTGAGGTTGGTTTCCCATTAACCACCACATGAAAAACGGTTTCAGTGGCTTGAGAACATCCACAGGGATTGAGATTGGAGGACTTGCTGCTGAGGAGGTGTACACGGCGGTTCCCTGCTGCGTTAACAAGTGGGAAGGGGCACCAGCGGTGTCCCCCTGAGCCCTGCCACCCGCCAGCTCTGCCCACGGGAAGCACCAACCCACCCCGCTCCTGCCCTTCGCTGTGGCACTTTACAGCTCGCTCCAGCAGCGAGCTCATGAGCAGCACGACCAAAGATCTCTGGAAGGCACCAGACTGCGTGCCTGGAGCTGCCTCCTCGCCTCCTCAAGGAGGGAAGAGGCTGGGAAGGGGGTGATCCAGGCAGGACCCACTCCCAGCCTCAGGCAGACGAAGCAGGGGCCAGAGAGAGAAATTCACTTCTGTCCTGAACGAGAGCAGGTCCCACTTGCCATCTTCTGACCCAATCCCTCAGCCTAAGCCTCAAAGCGCAATTTATAGAGTCACTTTTCACCAAGATCCCTTGCTGGAGATCTGCTCCCTAAGTTTCCCACATCTTTCTGTTCCTCTGCATCAGCTCTCAAGCCTCCCCTGCCTCTTTTCAGTCCCCAGTGTCCCAGTGCTCTCCCAGATCCTTGTATTAACAAGCAGGAACCTTCCAATTGTGGCTTGTCCAGACCCTGCTCTCGGGGGAACTTGCTACAAGGATCCTCACCTCTTCTCTCTGTCGTTCCCACGTCAACTAGATCAGCCCTGCTTTACCTCCAAGAGCGATCTTCTTGGAGAACATCCTCCTGCAAAGACAGGGGTGCGAGGGGCAGGAGCGTCCCTGCTCACACAGCCCCCATGCCTCCTGTTCCCCGGGGGCCACCGAGGCTTTGGGATCACATCCAGCTATTTTCAGGCTTCCCCATAGGATGTTCTATTAGTGCAGCTGTCAGCAAAAGCAGAACTGAGCCTCTGCACTTTTCGGGATAAGCTTCCTCCCTGGTCCACCCAATGAAGGGGATCGCGTTGGATCTGGAGCCCGGGACAAGCTCTGGCATGCAGGGTTGTGTGCTCAGGGCTCTTTTCCAGATCTGTTTTCTCAAGTCTCTGCTTTCTGTCACGAAGCAATAGGTTTTTTTCTAGAGAGATTTAAAAGGGACTTCCCAACTCTGATACCTGCAGGCAAGCCAACGTTCCTTTGAACACCTTCGTAACTCTAGCTCTGGGCTCTCCTCTTTCAGAAAGGGATGCGAGGCCAGGTCTGGCTCCAAATAACCACCAATGATTTGAGTATGGTGGTGCCCATGTGTCCAGGGAGCCTGGAGGTGCCCACATGCAGCAGGCAGTCAGTCTGGGTCCCCGGGACGTGTGCTCCATCCTCCTTTGGTGCCCATCCCATGATTGTTACTGGTTGCCTGCAGCGGGTCTCCTCCACCAGCTCACTGCCATGGGAGCCGCCGGGTCCCCAGGGGCGTCTGGGCTCACAAAGTCACATTTGGTGACTGCCAGACACCAACGGGAGACCGAGGAGCCCTTCTGGAGGAGAAGGTGCCCATGGTGGCATGTGGGTTCCCTTCCAGCGGCCGAAGGGAACAAATGTGCCCAGGCAGAGCTCCACCACCAGTGCCAAAATGCTGCACAACCCCAGATGCGTCTATGCAGTCTCTTTCCACGCAGTGGAGCCCCTGCAGAGCCCGGCCCAGGGCGAGGTCTCCTCCAAGGTGTCTTTGTTTGCACTCATTCGGACCTGGTAAATGCTGTGAGCTGAGAGGCAGCCCGTCCGGACTCTCTCTCGGCCTTCACCTTGCACTGGGCAGTACGGTTGTGAGGGTTTCCTCATCCGAAATAAATGCATGTTGCTTAGTCACCTGTCTCCGCGTCTCTTCTCCAGCAGATTAAAAACACCCCAAAACCCAGCTCCCCGACGGAGGGACGTCAGGTTGGGCCGGCTGGCGCCCCGAGCAAGCCTGTTGTTTGATCTCACCAGCAATAAAAGCCCCGCAGGGGAGCGGCCAGAGCTTCCCAGGCTCTGTGTGTATGTAGGATCTCTGCATCAGACCCTTCGTCCAACGTTTTGGACCTGCCCGACTGTAAATTCAATCCCAGCCTTGTGCTTTCTCTCCTCTGTTTGTTTCTTGAAGCCTCGGTCTCTCTCTCTCTCTCTCTCTGCTCTTACTGTGAATTCAAACCAGAAGTGTTCTGAACTCGACTCTGTTACTGTTCGTTCTGCGTTGACTGTTGCTGGTTCTCTGAACTGCGTTTAATGAGACTTTGGAAAAAAAAATGAAAAAAAAAAAAGGAAAAAAATTATATATATCTATATAAATATACTTTAAAAATAAAAGAAATAAAATATTTAAAAAAGAACTCCATAAGGTTCGGTGTGTCTCCTGTCCACCAGTCACTTTCAAACACTGTTGTCTTGACCTCGCCTCTGGTCAGTGTATTCAACAAAAAAGAGGTTGAAAAATAAAGAGATAAAATGCAGCATTCTGGGATTTTTGTACAGCAAAGGTGTATCCGTTTAGGAAATTCTTGTTAAAACTATACCACATTTCACACTCTACTGCTAGTCTGTTGTATGTTTCCATGGGGTTATAAAGATGTGAAGAGCTACTGCCTTCGCGATTTTCTACGGTGAATATATATATATATATCTGTACAGAGGTATGTATATATATAAATATATATGAAGATCTATATGTATACGTATCTCTCACTCTCCTATCTCTATCTGACTGTGAAGGATTTTTATTGGGCAAAATAAAATGGAGAAAGGCCCCTTTTAAAAACCTGACTGTGTGCTTGCCTGGTTGTGTTGTGTGGGGATGGGAGAAGCAGAAAAACTACAGGGGATTTGGGGAGATATTCGAGGAATAGTGCTTGGGGGGCTGCTGGAGATGGCCCCTGAAGGGAAACCCACATCTTGGACACAGCAGCACTGCCATACATGTGCTGGTTCACAGCTTCCTCGCAGCCCTAATGGTGAAAGCACCAATATCTCAGAGGATGCTCAGAGGATGGAGAGAGCCTGGCATCCTGGAGCAGGAGGGAAGGGTGGAGGCTTCAGGGAGCAGAGAGGAGCAGTGCACACCTCCACATCCATCTCTGCAAGCTGACGGAGGTGATGCTGCTGGGCACAGCCATCCCTAGCCCTTATTCCCCAGGGTACAAGGGCCTTCACTCTACAGCTACCATAAAGGAGAGATGGTTAGGTATAGAGCTTTGTGATATGGTTTAGTGGAGGACTTGTTAGTGTTAGGTCAGAGGTTGGACTCAGTGATCTTGGAGGTCTCTTCCAACCTTGATGATTTGGTGATTCTGTGGTTCTGAGCCTAAAGGTGGGGGTTGGCCTCTTCTCACAGGTGATGGGACAAGAGGGAATGGCCTCAAGTTGCACCAGGGGAGGTGCAGGTGGGAAACGAGGAGACATTTCTTCTCAGAAGGTGTTCAGGTGTAGGGACGGGGTGACAGGGAGGCGGTGGAATCACCGTTCAGGGGGTGTCAAGGGAAGGTTGGACGTGGTGCTTGGGGATGTGGTTCGGTGGTAGGGGGGTGGGTGGACCAGATGATGTGGGAGGGCTTTTCCACCCTTAATAATTTTGTAATGCTTTGAACTCGGGGTGTTCTACATGGCTGTGATTCTGTGATTTTTTGTGATTTTTTGTGATTTTTTTGTGATTTGGGGGTATTTTTTGTGGGTTTTTGTGATTTTTTTTGTGATTTTTTGTGATTTTTGTTGTGATTTGTTGTGCTTTTGTTGTGATTTGTTGTGATTTGCTGTGATTTTCTGCCTTGACGACTCCATCACCTCCGCACGCCCCCAACATGGCGGCGCCCCCTTGAAGCCCCGCGGGACCCATACCACGTGACTTCCCCCCCTCACCCCACGTGACGCTGCCCTCGCGCCCCCTACCGGCCTCTCTTCAATCCTTCCCCCCACCCCCCAACCAATGACCCCGCTCGGCTCCCGTAGGCCGGAAGTGCGTCACCAGCGGGCACCCGGAAGCGGCGGCGGCGGGCGGGCGGCAGGGCCGGAGCCGGCGGCGGCGGCAGCGCCGGGCCCGGTGAGTGGGGGGGGGGGGAGGGCTCGTTGTTTTCTGCCTCACAGGGAGCTGGGGGGCGGCCTTTTCTCGCATCTAACAGCGATAGGACCTGAGGGAACGGCCTCGAGGTGTGCCGGGGGGGGTTGAGGTGGGAAACGAGGAGACATTTCTGTCAGAAAGCGGTCGGACGTGGGGACGGGAGGGGGTGGCGGCACCGTCCTGGGGGCGTTCGAGGCCAGGACGTGGTGCTCGGGGGGGGGGGGGGGGGGGGGGTTGGGCAGGATGATCCCGGAGCTTTTTTCCGCCTTTGTTTTGCGATGAGGGAATTTTTCTTCGGCGAGGGCCGCACGGAGGTGGGAAGGAGCCCGGCGGCGTCTGAGCGAGAGGAAGAACACGGCGGGAGGAGAAAGGCGGCAGGAGGAGAGGGAAACTGCTCAGAGAGGTGGGCCGGCTGGAGGACGAGTGCTGGAGGAGCTCAAAAGGTCAAGGTTTAGGGGTGAAAATGGGGGAAAACCGCGGGCAAAAAGGACCTCACCTGTTTCATCGAAGGTGCTGGAAGTGTCGTGACCCCGCCGGCCTCATCCCGCCGTGCTCTTCTCCGCAGGAGAGAAATATTCTCCTTTCACGGAGCTCAAGGCAGAGCTGCGTGGATGCACCCCGAGCAGCAGGCGATGCTCACCAGCGTTGTGCAGACAGCAGGATGTGGATTTCCTGCCTTAGGAGCAGGAATGTTGGCCCTGCGAGGGGCGTTTTGGGCAGCGGCGGGGCGCTGAGTGCCGCGGGGAGGCTCCGATCACCTCCCGGCAGCAAACAGGGTTTGTTTTAAGGACGTGGGGTGTCCCTTCATGCTGCTTGCCTGCCCCTCAGTGCCAGCAAAATGAACAGAGGGCGTGCAGCACGGAGGCAGAGCGGAAATCCTTGCTCGGATGAACCCCTTCTCACCCAAAATGAGCTCTGCAGCCCCCCCCACGAGGGGCTGGCGGTGCTGGAGGGCTCAGGATCTCCTTCCCCAGCCGAGGGATCGCACCTTGCGCATGGCTTCAGGCGCTGTGCTGCTCCAGCTGGCGGTGACAGCCAGCAGGGCTGGAAATTCGACACAATCGGGCATTTACACGCGCTCAGCGGGGCCAGCTGTGAAATCCAGAGCTCTTTTGCAGCCGTAAAGCGGGCTGATGGGGGGAGCGCGGCCCCAGGGCTCAGCCCTGCGCCCAGGAGCTGCCTCGCCTTGAGGTGCTCAGCATGCTGAGCGCCTCACAACCCCTGCTGGTTATTTAGCAGCCACCCTAAAAACACCAGCCACCCTAAAAACACCAGCCACCCTAAAAACCACCGGCCCCGTGCCCCCGTTTGGCTGAAGCGACGGCAGCGAGGAGGGAAGAAGCCGAGAAGCCCTCACCAGGAGCACGTGCCCGCTGCCTCCCATCCCTCTTTCCGTCCTCCCAGCCCTTCCCACGCTTCTTTTCCCTTCCCCATCCCGTGCCGAGGCGCTGCCCTCGGACAAACACAGCCGCGTCGAGGCAGGGGTAAAGCCGCCCGGCGAGGGAGCAGCCTGCAGAGAGGTTTTTATAAAAGCTTTTTTCCCCCCCCCCCCCACGCACGTCAGGAGCGCAGGATTTAGCGAGTTTTGGTGTTGCTGCGGCTCTGCCAGGCGCTCATTTGCCATTACCCGATGTCCTGCGTGTCGTGGGAGGAGGAGGAGGAGGAGGCTGGCACAGAGCGCTGACCCTGGGCTGTTTTTTTTTACCCTCAGCATCTGCCTCGTGGCACGCGGGCTCCTGCGGCAGCTCGGGCTCATCCTCGCCCTTTTCGGCCTCGGCTGGCTTCGGGAGGAGCTGGGGAGGCATTTTGAAGCTTTCGTTTCCCCCCCAGGGTGAAGTTTTCCTCCTTTTCTTCCCCGCTTTGCCCCGCGTTTCTCCTTCCTGCTGCCTCCGCCCTCCGCGGGCAGCTTTTGGAGCCTCAGCCTGGCGGGGGAAGAGCCGGACTGCGGGTGGAGGAAAGGAATAGCTGCCGAGTGCCGGCTGGAAGCCTCTCATTCTCCGTCTGCCCTTTTTGCAGTACCCGGAGGCAGCTGGGAGCCATGGCCACGGCTCTCGTACGCCGCCGCTTGCCGAGGCTGAGCAGGGTGACCGCCGCTCTCCTCGCTTCAGCCCCGCCGTGCAAGGCCGAGGGCGGAGGCGGCGAGAGCCCGAGGAAGGAGGAGGAGAACCCCAAAATCGCCGCTGCCGCCATCCAGCTGCTGACCCCGCCGGGCTACAGCGTGCCGTACAAACCCGCCGCCTACGCCAGGAGCAGGGCCGGGCCTCTCGGTGATGCTTCCGGCGTTGCTCAGGAGCACCGTGGGCTCCCCGCTGCTTCCTTCCAAGTCCTTCCACCCGCCCGAAATGCCGTGGCCGAGCCCCCCCGCCGGCAGCAAACCCCAACGCCAGCCAAGCGGCAGGCGGAGAGAGACCAAAGAGAGCTGCACGACTCCAAGGAGGACCCGCGCGTGTTCCAGCAGGGGCGACCCGAGTACAAAGCCCTCAGCTACGACAGGTTCGAGCGGCTAGAAACCCTCTCCGAGGAAGAAGGCGAGGCCGTTCTGCGCGCCGTCACCGCCCAGGGGAACGCCCAGAGCCCGGGAGCTCTCGCCGAGTGTTTCCACAAGCTGAGCCGCCTGCCCGAGGAGCGCCGCGCCTCGCTGCTCTCCGAGCCCGGCTTCGACGCCCTGTGCCGCCGCGCGGCGGAACGGATCCGGGATTTCAGCACGCAGGAACTGGTGGAGGTTTTGAAGGCTTGCGTCCGCCTGCGCCTGCCTCCCGCTCACCCCGTGCTGGACGCCTGCGAGCGCGATTTCTGCCGCCGCGCCTGGGCCATGAGCTTGGAGCAGCTGCTGCTGGTGGCCGACTGCTGGCGCTGCCTGGAGCGCGCCGTGCCCTCCTACCTCGGCATCCTCTTCAGCTACGCCGGCAGGAACTGCAAGGATCTCGCCTTGCCTCAGCTCGTCCAGCTCCTTTACATCATCGGCGAAGGGCGGAAATCCCCCCCGGAGCTGGTGCAGAAGCTGGAGGCCGTGCTGTGGAAGCAGCTGGACTCGTGCACCCTGGAGGAGGTGGGAGCCGTTTGCTTGGGGCTCTTCAAATCCCTCAGCGCCGTCTCCGAGCGCCTCGTGAGGAGAATCGCCGACCGGGTGGCGCTGCAGATGGAGGAGATGAGCACCTACGCCTTGGTCAACGTGCTCAAAATGCTGCGCTACGCTCGCCTCGACCACCTCCCCCTCCTCAGGGAGCTGGCGAGGGTCATCCCCTCCCGAATCCCCGCCACCAACGTCCAGGGCATCATGCACGTCGCCCTCACCTGCTCCTCCCTGCACTACTACGACGAGGCCGTGCTGAGCGCCGTGGCCGCGGCCCTGCCCTCCAAGGTGACCTACTGCCGCAGCAAGGACGCCGCCAAATTCCTCTGGTCCTTCGGCTGCCTGGATTACGAGCCCCCGAACGACGAGGAGTTTTACTCCAGCCTGATCGAACACGTCCGTAGAAAACTGCCCGAGTTCGACAGGTTCCCGGAGCACCTCCTCACCGCCTTGCTCGGCCTGGCGTTCGTCGGCCGTTTCCCGGAGGAGCTCGTCGACTACGCCCTGAGGGACGATTTCGTGCGGAAAACCAGGGCGAGTAAATACGAGCTGGGGAAGGATCTCCTCACCCTCGGCAGGAGCGTGGAAATCGAGTGCCCGGCTTACCGAGGCAGCCGCCTCTCCCCTCAGCTTTACCGAGAGCTGACCCAGATGGTTTTGGCTTTCGCCGAGCGAGAAATCTACGTCAGGCCCGAGATCGTGGAAGCCGTCACCCTTCTGCAGAGCGTGCTGGGCGGCCCCGAGTACGTCAAGAGCCACATGATCCTGCCTCACACCCGCTCGAGCGACCTGGAGGTGCGTTTAGGCGCGGACGGGCGCCCCGTGCCTTTCCATTTCAAGGACGCGGCGGGGAAAGGACTCAAAGACATCGGGGTTTGCCTGACGGACGAGCTGATGGCTCAGCTCCTGAACGGGAAATCGAGCGGCCGGCCTCGTTGGGAGGCGCAAAACGAAGCTCGGGAGTGGACGGGAGGCGAACAAGCTCCCCAGAGGTCATTTTCCGTGCCCGCAGGGGGTTCCCTCGAACCCCCCCGTCCTCCCGTGCCGCCCCAGCAGCTCGGGGAAGTGAAGCTGGCCATCCAGGTGTCCAACCGCAACCACTACTGCTACCTTTCCAAGCGCCTCCTGGGGCTGCACCGCTTGAAGAGGCGCCAGCTGCGGCGCCTGGGCTACGTGGTGGTGGAGCTCCCCTTCTGGGAGTGGTTCCCCCTGCTCAAGCGCACGCGTTCGGAGAAGCTCAGCTACCTGCACTACAAAGTGTTCGACCCGGCGCTGCTCGGCGGGGCTGCCTAACCCCGCCCCGCTGCGTTTCTGCTGATTTCTAACGGCCTCTGGGCTTCAGTTCCGTTTTTCAGCAGGTGTTTCGCCAGCTGAGGCCGCCTCGGCACGTCCGCCCGTCCCGCTGTGCCGACAGGGATCTTGTCCCGTGCTCTCAAAACGCTTCCGTGCTGAATAAAACCCTCCTCTTCCGCCCGTTTTTCTCTGTCATCGCTTTGTTTGCTCTGCCCTGGGGGAACGGGGGTGGATTTTGCTGGGAGAGCGGGGCGGCGGCGATGCCGTGGTGATATCTGGGGGAAAATCGGGGAGGTTTTTAGGCACGGTGCTGGCGGGGGGGTCAGGAAGACGCGCGTCTCCTCGGCTTTTCCAGCTCCTTTAGGAGCTGCGAATTAACGGGGCGGAGGGGGAGAGCTGGGGATTGGGGTGCTGCCACCCCGCTAATTGCCTCCAAGAGCTGATGAAAGGCTTGGAAAGGGACGAGGCAGGAAACTCGGGAACGGCCTCGGGCTTGGAAGGAGC
This sequence comes from Nettapus auritus, assembly GCA_011076525.1. Lineage (NCBI taxonomy): Eukaryota > Metazoa > Chordata > Aves > Anseriformes > Anatidae > Nettapus > Nettapus auritus. The sequence goes on along the minus strand of CM021768.1, from coordinate 94,310,131 downwards.
TCTCCTGGGAGCAGCTCCCGGGAGGTGGGATCCACGGGAGGTGGGATCCACGGGGCTTCCGTGGAGAGGCCGAGCGGGAGGGGATCTGCAGCCCAAGGAGGAGCCGTGATCAGAAACGCGAGGGGGATCTCGGCTTGTTCCAGGAAAAGGACCGACGAGGGTTGATGTTTGGTTACATCAGAGCTAAAGCACTGAAGGAAGCCGCGGGGCAGCGGGTTCGGAACGAACCCAGAAGCAGCGGATCTGGAAGAAAACCTCGGCTCTCCCTCCCACCAGCTGCAGGTGCCGGAGGTCAGGGCGGCTCGGAAACCACACGCGCTTGGGTTCTCGAAGCTTCAGCAGAGCGCCGGGGGCACGGACACCTTCCCTTAGAGCCATTGAACACCCTCAGCTCTCACTGAGCTCTTAATTCACGATAATTAATACTTAGGCTCCATCCCAGCCGCCTCCCGGGGCTGCCGGAGCCCTTGGCAATCCCCCGTTCCTCCCCGCGTCTCATCCACGCAAATCCTGCCCCAAACCTCCGCAAAACGCAGCGCCCGGGGAGAAAACGGGCCCGGAGGCGAAGACTTGGGCCCAAAGCCTTTCGCCGCCCGTGGCTTATTTTACCTTTTTTTTTTTTCTTTAAAGCTGAATCCGATGCTCAGGAAGCGCCCCCTGCAACCGCCAAGATGGTGATAAACGTCTGCCTCCCCCACTTCAAGCCCAGAATTCACTGCAACAAGGTAAACCGCAAAAACCAGGGGGGCGAGGGGGTGGAAGGGCGAGCTGGAAGCATCTTGCCAGGCTGCGGAGGCTTGTTCGCTGCTCGTTTTTGCTAATTAGCAGGCTGGCTAATGATTAAAGCGTGGCCGGCCGCGCCGGGCTTGCCCGAGAAGTCGCAGCGAGGGCGGCTCGTGCAAACCCCCGTCTTTTTTATCCGGCCTGGGCAGCTCGGAGAGGGATTTGAAGACGGGAGCCTTGTCCCCACGCCGTCCCCGTGCTCGGAGAAACCAACGCGGGGACATTTCCCGCGGGGCCGCCGCTGCTCTTCGCAACTCGCTTTGCCCTCGCCTTAATGAACGCGAGCGCCGCTCGTTAGCGGTAGAACACCGTGTGGCCTTCCGCGAGTGCTCCGACGTGGAGCACGCTAATTACCGGAGGGGAAGCGCCCTCGTTTTGCAGGATCTCCTAACGAGGCGACGTTATGTGCCCACAGGTGCGCGTGCTTTGACTCTAGATAAGTTTTTCCCCGCAAGATTGCAGCTCTCCCCCTGTCCGGCGGATCAGAATCTCTTAGCAGCCGCCTCGTTTTTATTAAAGACCACTTCTGAGTAGTAACTCCCCCTGAGTAACTCTCTCCTCTGAGTAAGGAGGCGGTAGGTAAGATTCAGAGAGCGTCCTCACGTGGCAGGAGGAGCTGAGAACCTTTCGCCGCTGCGGACGGAGGGACAGCTCCCGATTCCCCAGCGCTCTGCTCGCAGCCGTGCTGCTCTCCAAACCCCTCCAGGCCTCGGTTCATTCACCGACCCAGCCGAAACCGCAACCCACACACGGATTTCCGCTCTTACAGCAAGTTCAATCGGCTCTGCCAGACACTGGCCAGGTAGCAGAGGGTGCAGAGACGGGATCCCGCACCCTGTCTCGTCCCAGCTAGGCGCGAAACCACAGCCAGGGTTCCTAGATGGTTGTGTGAAGAATAAATCCTTACGAAAATAGTTTCGTGTTTTATTTTCTTGCTTGAACTGAAACCCAGTTTTGTCTTGAAACGCAGATCTCTGCCGACGGCTACGAAGTGGAGAACCTGATCTCGGAAGACCTCGCCAGGAGAAATCGCGGCTTCCGCAGCGAGTACTTCATCAAACCCCCCGTCCACGTCACCATCTCCTTCCCCTTCAACATCGAGATCTGCAGGATCAACATCGACGTCTCCTCCGGAGGCTACCAAACCTTCTCCGGGCTCGAAGTCTACACCTCTACCTCGTGCAACAAAACCTCCTGGCAGAACCCCGAGGGGCAATTCTCAGGTCCGAGCGCTCAACCCGTGTCGGATAAAGACACGTTCACCCTGGTGGGCAAAGCCGTCTTAAAAAATCAAAGCAAAGCGACGTTCGCTCACCGAGGCTTCAAGCCCAGGCCTCCCTTCCAGCAGACGGAGAACGTTTGCTCCTACCCGGGCTCCGTGGCTCAAGATTTGTGGAACAAAGGGCCTGCCTCGCTCAGCAACGTCTCGCACCTGAAGCTCTGCATCACCCACGTGGCCGGGGGGGGCCTGCCTGGCATCAAGAGGTTGGAGGTGTGGGGGCAGCCCGCCAAGTCGTGCCCTCAGGAGGTGATCGAGGGGGTTTTTCAGCTGGCCTCTCAGTGCCTCGCCCAAGACGGCGGCGGCCTCAAGCCGGAGCTCTGGACGCCGATGGAGAGCGACTGCGTGCCCTTGGGAGCCAACGACGGCGAGCGGCAGGCCCTCCGCAAGCTGGTGGACGCCGTCCAAGACATCCCCGAAGAGTTCTTGGATCCCATCACCTTGGAGATCATGACCTTCCCCGTGCTCCTGCCCTCGGGGAAGGTGATCGACCAGAGCACCTTGGAGAAGTGCAACCGCAGCGAGGCGGCTTGGGGCAGGGTGCCCAGTGACCCTTTCACCGGGGTGGCTTTCGGGCAGCACTCTCAACCCCTGCCTCACCCCACCCTCAAGGCCAGGATCGATCATTTCCTCCTGCAGCACAGCATCCCCGGCACCAACCTGCTCGGCAGGGCTCACGCCTCCGAGACGCTCGTTCCTTCCTCCGTCACCGTGTCCGCTCTCAAGAGGAAAATGGACTGCGTGGATCCCAGCTCCGCCCAGCCCCTTTATTTTTCTTCCACAAACTTACTCGTCGCGGCTACCTCAGAGAACAGTGCTAAAAAAATGAAAACGGCCAGTGAGTCGCACCTGAGCCAGATGGACTGTTCCACAGGTACCTGGCCCCGTCACTCGCTCGGGTTTCTTCGCTCTCCTGACAGCCCGGGGCCGGGTTTTTAAGTCGGGAGGCTCCCTGCTGCCTGCAGAGCTCCGAGGCCGTTGGGTTTTGCTGCTGCTGAACGTCCTGGCACTGGGTTCATCGCCTCATTTCCACCCCCTCTCTTCCCCAGCACAACCCCCGGGTGCTGTTTGCTGCCTGTTCTCTTGCACTTTTTCTCCTTTTTCTCCCCTCCAGGCTCGTCGTTATCGCTGTGCTACCCGTGCAGCCTCCCTCCCACCCCTCTCGGTAGCTCAGGTCGTTGTGTTAGGTTTTCTTTCCCTTCCCCTTCTTGCTCTTGAGCTGGGCGGACGCCACCTTTTTCATAAGAAACGGGATGGACGTGAAGGTGGCTTTGTGTCGCAGCTCACCTCGCAGCCCAGGCACCCCGCGTGTTCCTGCCACAGCAAGAAAACGTGCGGCAACACGACAAGAAACGCTCGGGGCTGTGCCTGGGCTGGAGGCTGAGCTCTGCGAGCGTTTCCCTGCACTGCCAGCTACCAAACCTTCTCCGGGCTCCGCGGAGGAGCCGTTACCCGTGAGATGCGATGTGTCTGGAGGAGGAGGAGGCGGGCACTGCTCGCCTTTCCTCAGCCTGTCTCAGATCTGGCAGCACCGCTGGCTGGAAGCTCCAGGAGGCAGAAGAAGAGCTCAGAGGTGCAGCCCCGAGATAAATCCCTCGGAAAGCCGAGTGATTTCACAGCTCCTGCCCGGCAGCCACGGGGTGCCTGACGTCCCCGGAGGCGACAGGCAGAGCTACCGGGGAACTCACCCCTCTCCCCCACAGATCTCTTCCCTCCTGTGGTTTATTCCCCAGTAACGGTTGCCTTCAGCTTCCAGTCCCCGATTAAAGAGCCCGGCTCGCGGGCGATTGCCTCTCTTTCCTCCAAGCCAGCTCTTTTGCTAGAATCCACTCCTCTTTTACACGTTGGCTTCTCCCTCGTTTGCCCGGGACCACGTGCGAGGTGTTAAACGGAGTCGCTGCTTTGGGTAACGAGCCTTCAGGGAACGAGCTGGGAGGAGGGAGAGACACATCCCCAGAAATACTCCAGCACGTTTTCAGCCCCCGCCGGCCCTGATTGCCGTGGCAAATGTGCAGCGGTAACGCTGAGTTCTCCCCCGGGGAGATGGATTTAGCAAATGAGCGACTCGGACACCGTTTGCTTAATGTGGGGTCTTAATGAACAGCGGGTTTGCGGCCCCTCAAAGCTCCGCTTCTCTTCGCAGATGCCGTCCCTCACGAGCAAAAACTCGCGGAGAGTTTGGACACGGCCTTGACCTCGGCGCTCAGCTCCATGCCGTCCTTCACGGCCAAGCTGATGAAAGGGCAGCAGCAGGGCGAGGGAGGCTGCAGCACCTCGTGGAACGCCGCCTCCATCCTCGGTAAGCGGCGAACGCCTCCCGGAACGGGTTTGTGGGCAAGGCCGAGCTGCTGCTCGGCATCTTTCGGTGCCAGCGAGCCGAATTCGTGCCCGGCACCCCACCAGGTGGGAACACACACGTCAATATCCGCCAGGCTGTTGAGCTCGCAGCCCTAATCACGGCCCTGGCTGCTTGTCCTTGCCCCAAATGATTTCTCTGGGCTGCAGGGATGCTCCTTTGGAAGCTCTGGATCTTTCTAAAGCCCTCCCCAAGCCAGTGCCCTCTCTGCTGGCTTCCTCTCCTCCCCCCGAGCGAGGATCTGCCTGCTGTGCTCCTGAGGCAGGGCTGGGGTTTGCGGCTCCCATCGCCAGTCTCCGAAGAGCTCAGGATGGCTGGCAGCGACGCGGAGCCATTAAGCTTGTTCCTGTCCCCTTCAAAATTGCTGCTATTTGAGAGCTGAGCGAGCGGGTGACAGGGCTGCGGGGTGATCCCTGCACAGGAACACGTTTTAATTCCAGTGCCAGAACGGAGGCATAAATCGTCCGGCTTAAAACAAAAAGCTCCGCCATCGCCTCTCCTCAATTTAAAGCCCGACGGTGCGAATGAGCGTTCGATCCAGCCCCTCCCGAGCACAAATCCCCCTCCTAGAAGCCAAACCCTTCCCGTTAGCATGGCAGAGAGAAAAAAAAACCAGGCTGTGGTCCTGAAAAAACCAGGCTGTGGTCCCCAGCCCCCGAGCAAGCAGCTTCTCTTCTCCCCTTGTGTTTGCAGAGCACGGCAGGAGCGGCCAGGGCTGCGCGTCCTGCGGCAAAACCTTCTCGCCCTACTTCAAGACGGAGCCCGTTTACCAGCTCCCCTGCGGCCACCTCCTGTGCCGCCCCTGCTTGGCCGAGAAGCAAAAATCCCCGGCCGTGGCCTGCGGGAGCTGCAAGCGGTCGGTGGCCACGCACGACGTCAGGAGGGTTCACTTCTAACCCGCCGGGAGGACGAGGGAAACGGGAGCTTCGCGGATTCGTGCGAGGACGACGGGCTTTGGAGAGCTTGCCGGCTGAGCACCCGGCACCGTGGAGAGGATTCGGGGCTCCTTGCGCTTACTGGGGGGGTTAGAGCGAGCCGAGGGTAACAAAAGCCATAGCTTCTTCCACGAGGAACTTGGATTTAGACGGAACCCATCGCCGGCACGCCGCCGTGGCTCGGTGGTTAGCGTAGGTGCCTTTCGGGCAAAGGGGTTTCGCTTCCCCGGGAGTTCAGAACCGTGTAAACGCTCGGGGAGCAGCCGGTTCATCGAGTCCTCGCGGCGGATAACGCGACAGCCAAGCTACCCTGCGCCTCTCCCCTTCCCCGCCTCGCCCCCCGACGTCGCTCGTCCTGCCGGAGCCGTGAAGCGAGGCCGTGGTTGAGGCGCGAGGGCCTGGCAGCGACCTCCCTCCGCTCGTAGGGACCCTTCGTAGAGAAGCCCTCGCGTCCCACACCCCGCCTCTCGGTTTCCGTGGCGTGGCCGGCCCGGCTCCTGATAGACGTTTACGCCTTAATAAAACCCGTGGTTCGAGTCAACCCCTCGCCCCCGACTCGTAATTAACCTCCTCGACTCGTGTTAATGAGGCCGGGCGGGGAATTTCTTTGCAGCTTACCGACGGAACGGGCTGCAAAAAGCCAAGTCAACAGCCGGGGAGGCGAGCTGTGAGCCTCGGGGGCTGTCAGCGGGCTTTCAGGGCTGTCAGATTCCGAGGAGCTCTGCTCTTCAGACAAAAAAAAAGCAGAGGAAAATTACTCGGATACGTTCTGTCTCCCGGCTGCGCCGAGGGTGAGGTGACAGCGGAGGGTTTTGTCACCTGCAAGCCCCCCCCTGCTGCTGCCACTTAATTGATCATTTCTCTCCGGCGTTGCTCGCCGGTGTTCCGTGCCGGTTTTTCTGGGGGTAAGGAGCTTGCAGCTGAATCACCTTCCATGTAACGCCTTGATTCTCTCTGAAAAGGCAGCCCCTCGCTGAGCAGCTCATGAATTTCGTGGCTTTCTGGTCTGAGCAAGCAGCAGCCTCATCAAGCAGCCTCGAGGCCGCTTTGTACCGCGCGCGGAGCTCGTAACCTCCCTTTGTAGCCGAGATGTGAAGCCCCCGCCTTCAAAGGCCCGTCGGAAAAGGGGCAAAACCCATTCCTAAAAACCTCCCGCGGTTCAATCCTGCCAGCTGCGTGCTGCTGTGCGTGCCGTGAGCCACCCCGGCGTGATTCAGCGCTCGCACCTCCTCCGCCCCGGGCCTCCAGCTCGCTCTGAGCGCTCCCGGCCCCGCGGTTCCCTCTTCTTCTGGCGCAGCCGAAGCAGCCCAGAAGTTTCTGGGGAAGCCCTGCCAGCGCCCAGCCGGGCGACGGGCACGAAAAGGGGCCCCGATGGGATCCGGGAGGGGATTCGGGACCCCCAAAGAGCACGCGGGTGGGCTCAGCACCCTGCAGGGACCCCATCCTCCGAGCCCTGCCACGGGCTGGGGACATCCCCGAGCCCAAAGCCCCCTTCTCGTGCTCTCCATCCCATTCCCCCCCTCCCCATCCCTCCTTTTCCCACCCCATCCTCCCCTTGATTCCCGTAAGTGATTCCGCGGGGCGGCTGCGCGCCCTCGGCGAGTCGCCAAACATTTTGATTAACCTTCCTCGACTTTAAAGAGCGTAATTACATTTTTCATCTCATATTCCCGCGTTATCATTCCGGACACAGAGTCATTTGAATGCAGCTCGCTCCGGCTAATGCCATTTTTTTTTTTAACGATACAGTAATGAAGAGCCGGAGCATGAGCGCGTAACGCCGCTGCCCAATTTAGAGCTGACATTTGGGGCTCTTTAAAGGAAAGTTTCCCCAGCCGAGTGCTTTTCTTTTAAAAAAAAAAATTATTATTATTTTTTTGCATCCTCCTCGGCCCCGCAACGCCAGCGGGTCCGGCGCCTGCTGTGAGCTGGGGGGGGGGGGACGTCATTAAGGTCATTAATGCCGCACCTTAATGAATCGCCGCCCCCCGGCTCCGGGGCGGGATGAGGCTGGGCTGCCCCGACACCTTAAGCATTGCTGCCCAAACCTCTCCGTGCCTCAGTTTCCCCTCTGGGATACGAAAACACGGCAGAGGTTTGGCTCTGCCCGGAGAATTCCCCCCCCCAAATTTCTGTCCCCGTCCCTCCGGCACCCCAAAACCAGCCCCTCCTCAGCACCACCAGGGTCGGCGGACGCTCGTTTGGGTGGCAGATGCTCGTTTTAATTTCCCATCGCCGAGGACGCCCTCAGCCTTGCCGGGAAGGGATCGTGGGACTGGCAGGATTTAGGGCTGGGGCTGGCTGTTCCTCGGGGTCGAGCTGTGGCGGGGTCTGGCGCCGCACCTCGGCACCCCAGCGTTCCCCTTCGGCATCCCGGCATCCCTCCCAGAGCAGCAGCCCCTAAAACAGCATCCCTCCCCAAATCCTCATCCCCCAAACCAGCACTCCTCCCCAAATCCTTGTCCCCCAAATCAGCATCCTTCCCCAAATTCTCATCCCCCAAACCAATATCCCTCCCCAAATTCTCATATCCCAAACCAATATCCCTCCCCAAATCCTTGTCCCCCAAACCAGTGTCCCTCCCCAAATCCTCACCCCCCAAACCAGCATCCCTCCCCAAATCCTCATCCCCCTAACCCAACATCCTCCGAACCCTCCTCCTCCATCCCATCACCCCTCCTCAAACAGCACCTCCAAACCTGCGTCCTCTCCCCCTTTTTGGGGTTTTGGATCCCCCAAATCACCATCCCTCTAAATCCCTCGCCCTGCAGCCCCCCCAAACCCCCCAGCAGCCCTTCCCCAACCCCAGCTCCCCTCTCCGGGGCGGGGGGGGGGAAGATTTGCCAGCCCGGAGCTGTGCCGCTTGCGCTTCTGCACTGAATCACCTCGATTACGGATTCACTTGGCTGAGATTTGGGAAAGAAAACAGGAAAAAAAAATAAAACACGTTAAAAAACCAACAGCCCGCCCTCCTCCTCCTCCTCCTCCTCCTCCCCGCGGGCAGGGGGGGGGGACGGTGGCATAAATAGCGGGCGGCACAGCACGGGGCCAGATGCGGAGCGCAGCCGGCGGCAGGGCGGCCGCCTTCCTCGCACGCGTGGCACCGCCGCGGGCACCCCCGGCCATGGCAGAGCCTTCGCTCCCCCTCTCCTTCCTCTGCCTCCTCGCCCTCTCCTCCGCTTGCTACATCCAGAACTGTCCCCGGGGAGGGAAGCGAGCTTTGGCCGACGCGGCCCTGCGGCAGGTACGGGGCCACGAGGGGATTTTGGGGGCGGAGGGGATTTGGAGGGTTCCTGAGACGTGGTGGGGTTTTAGGGGAGCATCCGTGGGGACACAAAGGGCCGCCGGGACGAGGCACCTCGGCACGTGGTGGGGACGTGGGCATCACCTGAGGGGGGATTTTTTTGGGGGGCACGGAGGGGTTCCGAGCACGCCCGGAAGCCCTTCCCCTTTTATTTCGGGGTCGGGTTCTCGAGCTGCGTTCCCCGCAGTGCCTTCCCTGCGGTCCCGGGAACAGAGGTCGTTGTTTCGGTCCCGGCATCTGCTGCGGCGCGGAGCTGGGCTGCTACCTGGGCACGGCGGAGACGCGGCGCTGCGCTGAGGAGGAATACCTGCCCTCGCCCTGCCAGCCCCACGGGCAACCCTGCGGCTCCGGAGGCCGCTGCGCCGCCAACGGCGTCTGCTGCAGCGCTGGTAATGGGGAAATGGGACCCGAAAAAGGGTTTGGGGGGGTTTTGGGGAGGTTTTGGGAGGTTTGGGGGATGTCGGTGTTCCTTCGGGATGGCAAACCAGGTGGGGACGGAGCGATAGCGCCGACGTCCCCGCTCGGGACACGGAGCTGAACCCAAATCCCAACCCTCCACCTCCCCAAGCCTCGGGATGTTGCCAAATCAGGCAAAAAACAAATCCCCGATGCCCTAGAAAAATCCCCCGCGGCCCCATTCCTTGGTTAACACGAGCGCCAAAGCCGGGGGCTCGAGCCACGCGGGTTAAAAACCCCGCAGCTCCTAAACCCGTCCCTCTATTTTCCGTGGAAGACGCCTGCGCCGTGGATCCCTCCTGCCTGGAGGAAGGCAGCGAACGCGCCGAGGAGGCGGCCGAGAAGAACCTGACGCTGCTGGACGGCTCGGCCGGAGATCTGCTGCTGCGCCTGATGCACCTGGCCGGCCGGCAGCAGGGCAAGCAGCCCGGCCTCTGAGGCGCGCCGCCCAGCGCCTCCGTCCCCCGCCGTGTCGATACGAACCCCAATAAAAGTCCTCTTGCACTGTGCTGGCCTCGTGTGGGGGACGGGGACGAGTTGGGGACGTCAGCAGCTCGGGGACGAGCGGGGTGGGGTCTGCGGTGGGTGGATGAGGCGTCTGCAGCCCCCTCTCTAAATCTCCGGACCCTAAATCGCGCTCGTCCCGCTCTCACTGGGATTTTCTACCTTGGGGGTGGGATTTTGCCACGGGGCTTGAGGATCTAAAAGGGAAGAACGCCACCCAGCCACCCCAATTCCCAGCCCAGCGGTCGCCCCGCGCACGCGGATGCGGGATGGGGACGTGCCCCAGGGTGTCAGCGTCACCTCACCTCTTCGCCAAGCCCCGCTGCGGGGGCGTTTGGGGGGTTTGGTGCCTTCGGGAAGCGGAGATTTGGGGTTTGGCTCCCGGGGCCGCCGCTGCGTAAATCCATCGCGCCCCTCGGACGGCGACGCCGGCTCCGTCTCACCTCCTAAATGGGACAAAAAGCAAGAAAACCACCCCGAAACCACCACAGCTCCGCGAGCTTCGGGTTCCCCGCCGACCCCAATCCCCCAAATCCTCTCCCCTTCCCATCGCAGCGATCCCATCCAACTCAGCTCCCCACACGTTTCCCCTACAGATTTGGGGTATTCGGGCACACGCCGTCCCCAAGCCTCTTACCTTTCCGGGGTCTTCTCTCCGGGGTTTTTTAGGGTCCGTGTCCCCAAACGGAGCCGCGTCCCTCCTGCTGTCCCCCCTGGGCTGGCGTCTGGCCGCGCGCGGGGCCGGCCGGCCTTTATAGGGTCCCCGGGGGAGGTGGAGCTCCTCCGGGCAGCGGGACTCATCCTGCGCTGCCCACGTCACCTCCGAGGGCGCTGGGGGCAGCGAGGGGTGACCCCAATGATCCCGTTCACCGCGGCCCCGTTAAGCGGAGGCCACGGGGCGGCGCGGCCCCGATTAAGCAGGCGCCGGCGGGGCTCGGGGTCGCGCTCCCCGCAGACGTCAGAGCTGGGGGGAATTAATTCGAGACGGGAAGCTGTTAATTGCGGGAACGAAGGCGGCGAGCTCGGCAGGACGCTCGAGCCACGTGCGCGGCTCCAGGGTGGGACTCGTGGGGGGTTTGGGGGTTTTGGGGCGTTCGACGGTGAGGTTTTGGGTGGCTGGGGTGGGTTTGGGGTCGCCTAGAGGGGGGCAGGAAGGACGGGACACCGCATTTCGCACCCCAACCCAGAGCCCCCTGGCTCTGCGGGGTTGTTTCCCCCACCCCCAGCAGACGGGATTAGTATAGGGCCAAGCGCACGGCCACCCCACAGCCCGCCCTCCTCACCCCACAGCCTTCGGGACGCCTTCCTCCGACCCCACAGCCGGGGAGGAAGAAAACCACGAGGTTTCACCCCAAAAACCGACCCCCGGGCGTCCTCTCGCCGCTCCGGGGAGCAAATGAGCGCCGCGGCGCTGCCCTCACGTCCTCGACCCGCGGCTTTTTGGCGTGGGCGGCAATGCCTCGGGGTTTTTAGGGGAAAACGCGCGACGCCGGCGGCATGTTAAGTAGCGGCGGGACCCTATAAATACCTCCGCTCGCCTCCTCGAGGCCCCAGAAGCGTCGAGACCCCCGAAGAAGCCGCAGCCATGCCCTCCAAGGCGCTCGCCGTGTGCCTGCTGGCGCTCCTGGCGCTCTCGTCGGCGTGTTACATCCAGAACTGCCCCATCGGGGGCAAACGCGCCGCGCCGGACGTCAGGAAGGTAGGGGCAGCTCGCTTCCCTCCTCCGGATGGCTCTTTGGGATTTCCCTGCTCCGAATCCGCCTAAATCCGTGAGATGAGGGGCGGGGAACGGGTTAGGAACGGGGTTTTGGGGTCGGGGAGAGGTGGGAAGGAGCAGGGGAGCGACGTAAAGTGATTTTTTCTTCCCTAACGCTGTTTGAGACGGGGAGGAACGGGGCGTGGGGTTTATAGGACGGCTGTTTTAGGGGTGAAACCGGCGTCCAAGCAACCCTTTAACGGCTCCGGGGGGCCGCGCTGCTCCCTCGCCACGCGGAGGCGAGGAGGAAAACGGTGGGGGCGAGGAGGGAGGCTGAAAAAAGCAGCGGGGGGGAAGCGGGCGACCCCTCGGCGAGCACCTCTCCGCCCCGCGCAGTGCCTGCCCTGCGGCCCCAAGAACCAGGGGCGTTGCTTCGGCCCCAATATCTGCTGCGGCGAGGAGCTGGGCTGCTACCTGGGCACCTCGGAGACGCTGCGGTGCCAGGAGGAGAATTTCTTGCCCACGCCTTGCGAATCCGGGAGGCAAGCTTGCGGCGACGGGGCGAGCTGCGCCGCGCCCGGCATCTGCTGCAGCAGCGGTGAGCACCCCGCGGGAACGGGGAGGGGAAATCTGAGCTCAAAAAGCGGCGCAGGGGAAACGTTTCGGGTTGCCAGCCCCACATTTTGGGGGTGGGACGCTGCGAAGCGCGATGGGAGCTCAAAAAGCGGCGCAGGGGAAACGTTTCGGGTTGCCAGCCCCACATTTTGGGGGTGGGACGCTGCGAAGCGCGATGGGGAGACGCTGCACGGTCTCACCGCTATAAAATATATAAAAAATGGGGTTGCTCCGCGTCTTAGAAGCAAAAAGGGTGCTGCCCTGTGCTGCCTCGCTCACGCCACGCTGTCCTTCTGTCCCCGGCAGAGGGCTGCGTGGCCGACCCGGCCTGCGAGCGAGAGGCACTGTTCGCGTAGAGCGCCGGGGGAAAGCCGCACGGATCCAAGCTCGGCTGCTCCCCCCGATCCGGGATGTTCGTCATCGGAAATAAAGCTTCTCTGGAGAGTGAAAACTAAATGTGTGGGGGGTTTTGTGGGCTGCCTGCTTCGGGTGCGGGTTCTGGTTTAGTAGGGGAAGGCGGAAAGGAAAAGGGACTGGGAGGAGCAGGGAGGGGAGGAGACACCGGGATCCTCTGCACCGTTTTCTGATTTAACCCCACGCGACGTAAAAAAGAGGGGTGGGGGTGACCAACTGGCCTCCCGCCAGGGTAAAAAAAACCAAAAAGCGAACGATTTCACGCAACAAAACGCACACGAGCAGTGTTTGTGACAAACCAAGTCAGCCCACGTTTACTAGAGGGGCCGAAACGCCGCTGGCACCCGGGCTTTGTGCCGCGGAGGTGGAAGCGCGCAGGACGAGCGGTGTGTGGGGGGAACGAGTTCGGCGCAAGGCTCGGGCACGACCCCGCCTGCAGGAGGCACACGGCTCTGAGCGCGGGGATCCAAAGCAACCGAGCGCAGGGAAGCGGAGCAGGAGGAGGAACGGGGAGCCGGGACCGGGCTGGGTTTAGCTCCGGGGATCTGCCTCGCTCCCCTTCCCCAGAACCCATTTGTCCGATGATTTTGCGGCCGATTCGGGCAGCTGAGGGAATAAACTGGCGGCCCGGCGCCCCGTTAGGGCAGCACGGTGCGCCTGACGACCCTTCCCTCCTTGTCGATGGCGAAGTTGTAGTTGCGCGGGTTGTCCAGGCACTCCTCGATGCGCTGCTCCAGGTTCTCGGGGGTGAGGAACGATTTGGCTTCCTCCTGAAGGGAAGGGGAGGAGCGGCTGAACGCCGGCCGGGCGGGATTTGGGCAGGATTTGATGGCTGCTGCGGGCATTTCCAGCCCTGCAGAGCCTGGGGGATCTCCGCCTGCTCCCCGAGACAGGAGCCGGCCTCGGGAAGAGGACTCGGGGTGCTCCTGCTTCCCCTCCGTCCCCTCCTCAGGCTGTGAGGAGCCGACGCCGGCGTTCCCCTCGTACCTGCAGGCGCAGCACGGCGCTCTCCTTCTCCCGCAGGAAGGCCGCCGTCTGCCTGGCCTTGTTGTCGGCAGCCCGCAGCTTCTGCCTCCGCTGCTCCTCCGCTTCCTTCCTCAGCCTTTCCTCTCTGCAGGTCGCGGGCAGAATAAAGCAGAATTAGCCCTCGCCGGCCCCGTTTCCGTCGCAGGTTTGAGGGGTGAAGGCCGAGCGGCCCCCAAAGCCCGGTGCGGCCCCACCTGCGCGCCCGCTGCCGCGCGTTCTCGGCCTCGTTCCAGGCCATGAGCAGCCGGTGCTCCTCCTGCAGCGCCGGCGTGTCCTCCTGCTGCAGCCGCTCCTCGCGCTTCCGCTGCAGCACCTCGGCCCTGAACATGCGGCTGCCGCCAGGCAGGGAGCTCAGCACCGGGTGCTCAGCGCCCCGCATCGCCCCCAAGCCCTTCCGTTACCCCAAAACGGCCCCGCACCCAGCCACGTGCCCCCACGGAAGCTTGAGTGTCCCACTCCCATCCCCCAGCAGCCCCCCAAATGCCCCCTTCCATCGTCCCCCAACCCCTCCGATACCCCCAAACAGCCTCACGCCCTGCCAAGTGCCCAGGAGCGACCCCACAGCCACCCCATACTTAAATCCCTGCCCCACAGCAGCCCCACAGCCAAACCCCTACCCCACAGAGACTTGACTATCCCACTCCCACCCCCCAGCAGCCCCACACCCCACAGCCACCACCCCCCAACCCCCCCATTACCCCCTAACAACCCCATACCCAGCCAGGTGCCCTGAAGCAGCCCCCACAGCCACCCCCCCGACCCCACAGCGACCCCATACCCAAACCGCTACCTCACAGCAGCCCGTCCCATCCCAACCCCAACCCCCAGCAGCCCCACAAACAGCCCCCTGCCCCACATTCCCCCTGCACCACTCTCTAACCCCTCTGTTACCCCACAACAGCCCCATACCCGGCCACATGCCCTGGTGCAGCCCCACAGCGAACCCCCTACCCTACAAACAGTTCACTGTCCCATTCCCAACCCCCAGCAGCCCCATACCCCACAGCCACCACCCTCTAACCCCTCCATTACCCCAAAACAGCCCCATACCCAGGAGCAGCCCCACAGCAGCCCCATACTCAAAGCCCTGCCCCACAGCAGCCCCCACAGCCGCTCCCCCGACCCCACAGCAGCCCCATACCCAAACCGTTACCTCACAGCA
>CM021768.1:94262450-94294060 GCA_011076525.1 Nettapus auritus | reverse complement strand
GAGTTTCTCCCTACCTGCAGGGCCGGGGGGGCACCGAGGTCCCTCTTGCCCCCCGGGTACCAGCCATGGGACCAGTGCTGGCCCCGGGCGGCTCCCGCCAGCAGCAGCAGGGCCAGCAGCAGCAGCGGGGCGCCGCGGGGAGTCATGGCCGGGGGCTGCGGGGTCGAGGGAGGGGGTGTGAGCACCCATGGGTGCTGCTGGGCTGGGGTTGGGATGGAGATACTGGAGGGGATGAGCACCCATGGGTGCTGCTGGGCTGAATTTGGGATGGGGACCCCTGGGGGTGTGAGCACCCATGGGTGCTGCTCAGGGTGGATTTGGGGTGGAGATGCTATGGGGTGTGAGCACCCATGGGTGCTGCTGGGCTGGGTTTAGGATGGGGATGCTGGAAGGTGTGAGCACCCATGGGTGCTTCCTAGGCTAGTTTTAGGATGGAGATGCCACGGGGTGTGAGCACCCATGGGTGCTGCTGGGCTGAATTTGGGATGGGGACCCCTGGGGGTGTGAGCACCCATGGGTGCTGCTCGGGTTGGGTTTGGGGTGGAGATGCTGGGGGTGTGAGCACCCATGGGTGCTGCTGGGCTGGGGTTAGGATGGAGATGCTGGGGGTGTGAGCACCCATGGGTGCTGCTGGGCTGGGTTTGGGATGCGGATGCCACGGGGTGTGAGCGCCCATGGGTGCTGCTCAGGGTGGATTTGGGGTGCAGATGCTATGGGGTGCGAGCACCCATGGGTGCTTCCTAGGCTGGATTTGGGACGGAGATGCTGTAGAGGACGAGCAGCCACGGGTGCCAGCAGCGCAGATTCATCTCCCCCCACCCCGGGGTGCCCCCACATCCCCCCCGAAGGCTCTCACCTGCTCGTGGCGGTGCGGCGGCGCTGTGCGCTGTGCGGGGGCTCAGCACCGCTCTTTGTAGGGCCGAGCTCGGCGGCGCTGACGTCGGCCCAGCTCCCCGGGGACCTCGCAGCCAGCGTCCGCCCAGCCCCGGGGTGCCGAGGAGGGGCTGGAAGCTGCTCTTGGCAGGCGGGGCGACGAGCAAATCCCTTGTGCCTCAGTTTCCCTCCAGCAGATTTTTGCTTTTCCTCGCCAATTTTCCCTCTGCCGTCCCAAATCCTGGCTGGGATCCCTCTGCCCGCTTGGCCGAAAGCCCCCGGCTCGGGGGATGCAGCGGGGTCGGGGATTAAGGGGGATCCGGCTCCGGATTAAGGGGGATCTGGCCCCGGATTAGCTCCAGCAGCTCTCAAACCCCTGATATTTGCAGAGGTGGCAGCTCGGCCAAAGGTCTGGGACGCTCCCCCGGTCCCAAAACGCCGTGAACCAGCTCCGAGCATCAAGGAAGGGAAAAAAAATCCTCATCCAGCATCTCCTCAGAGCAAGAAAACCGTTAAAATTAACCTAATCACCTGGTTTTTAAGCAGAAAAGCGCTGCAGCACCGTGCCTTTAGGATTTTTCCTTAGGGCTCTTCCCGTGCCCTGTCCCATCGCATTTAGAGTTTCCCTGGATTTATCACCTGGGAGGGAGCAACCGAGCCCTGACGCCACGTGCGGCCGTTGGGGTGCTGGGAGAAATAATTTGGGGGGCACCCAAATCTCTGCCCGCAAAACTGGGGGTGAAGAGAAGCCAAAAATAGCACGGCCCCGTCCCCTCAGAGCAGAAATTCCCAGCCTTTACCCTGAGGATCAGGCGGAGCTGGTGCCGGCTTCATTTTATTTCTGGGGAAGGAAAAGGGATGCACAAAGACACTTTTTTTTCCCTTTTTTCCTCTTTTTCAGTCAAAATCCCACCCGGCGCCGCGAGGTTCGGGTCCCAACCCCGCAGCAGGCGGGGGCCTGACCCCGAAGGAGGCGACTTCGGCTGCTTCTTATCCAAAAACCGAGGACATTTACACACACACACACACACACAGAAGAAGCTTTTTTTTTTTTTCTCCTTTTTTTTTTTTTTTTTAAAGAGCTGACCAGCAGAAAAATGTGAAACCATTTCCCTGCGAGTTCGGAAAAAAGCTTGTGCTTGTGGGTTATGTTTTCGGAGGACATCCAGGCTAGCTCGGTTTGGTTCCGTTGCGTTTGTTGTTTGTTTTTTTTTTAAAAAGGCTTGACTCCCTCAAGAAAAAAAACAAAAAGATTTCCAAACGAAATAACAGCCTGCAGCAGCTCTCCAGAAGAGAGACGGTGTGACAATATGAATCCAAACATCACGCTATTTAATTCCCCAATAAAACATTGGAAAAAAAAAAAGGAGCCGACAGTATCCGCACTAACACGTTGCTACATATAAAATCTCCAGCTAAGATGAAGCTCGTGGTACCAACCTCTAAAACAGTTAAGATATATACACATATTCTGGGGGGGTATATTAACAAACAGAATATTACAAAATATTAAAGAAGGCAACTCTTCTGTCTTTTTGTGGGTTTTTTTTTGTCCTTTTTTTTGTGTGTTTTTTTGTCCTTTTTCACTTGAAGTTGGCGTAGTCTGAGAAGGCGTCGATGTATTCCTGCACCACCTTGTAGCAGAATTCGTACTGTTCCTGCGGGGAGAGGAAGAGCACGGGGTAATTAGGCAGGGAAAATCCACGTTTGAGGAACACCGAGGTGCTTCGGGGTCTGCAGCCAGCTCTTAACGTTACCGGCCGCCCCCTGCTGCATGCTGAAGCATTTTAGGGCTCTTGTGGGGCTGGGAAAGGGGTGAAAGCCATGGGGGATGTCTCTGGATGGAGGCAGCAGCTTTCCTCCCCCTCTCCGAGCTCCTATTCGGACCCCACACAGACTTAAATAACCCCCGAGCATCCTTGCAGCCCCCTCTTGTTACACCGCCTCCAGCCCTGTCTGCTCTTCTCCCTGCCGCGCCGACTGCCGAAGCTGCTCCAGGATGAGTTTCCGGGCTATTTTTTTATAATTACACAAATTAAGGGGTGAGGATGCCCCTAAAAAGGCTCCTCCACCTCGTGCCAGTGCTCAAAGGGCACCGATGCGCTCAGCCAGCCCGGCTCCGCTCCCCCGATGTCCCAGCAGGAGGATGAGGAGGGAACCTCCTGACCCACCTCCACCCCAAAGCTTTCACGGGGGGAGAAAACCTTCAGCTGGGGAGGTTTTTCTCCAAAATTTCAGGGAATTGAGTCCCCAGCCCCTTGTCGCGTGCTCAGCCGCCCTTACCAGTGTCTGCACCATATGCGGCCTCTGTAGTCTTAAACTCTTCACCGTCTGAAAGACGTCAAGAATCCCTTCTGCCTTCACCCTTTCCAGGACGGTGCTCAGCGCGCAGAAGGTTCCCGTTCTTCCCGCTCCGGCACTGCCAAAGAGAAACCCAGAGGTCAAGGAAAGCACTCGTCGTGCCCGAGCTGCTCCGAGCAGCCCAGCTCTGCTGGCGTTTTTCTCATCTCCACGCACAGCCCGAGCTGCGCGGCCTTAAAATGCTGGCGTTTTGAGCTCAAGGCGAAGCGGACCCCAAATTTCGGGGCTTTACCTGCAGTGCACAGTGATGGGGTGGTTGCCCGACTGCTGCTGCTGCTTCTGCACCGCCGCGATGATGTTGATCATCCCCTTCCCGTCGCTGGGGATCCCAACCTCGGGCCAGCCGTGGAAATGAAACTGCCGGATCTGCCGGCTCTTGTTTTCCTGGAGGAAGAGCACGAGCGGAGCTCAGCAAGAGGAGGAGGAGGAGGAAAATCTGAGGCCCCCGAAGGGCGAAGGCCGGGCTCTTACCCTGGTGTTGGTCACCAGCAGGTCCCGCACCGTGTAGCTCTCGCACTCCTCCTCTTTTTTCAGCTCCACGGTGATGTCCCCGTAGGACACGGAGCCGTCGGAGGGCCAGTACTGGGCGCACTTCTCCTGGGAAAGCATTGCGGGAGGGGTAAGGGTGTGCTGTGCGTTTAGTGCTTGCCTGGACGCGGCCAGGCCGTGCCTTTACCTGG
Source organism: Nettapus auritus (assembly GCA_011076525.1). Lineage (NCBI taxonomy): Eukaryota > Metazoa > Chordata > Aves > Anseriformes > Anatidae > Nettapus > Nettapus auritus. The sequence continues at coordinate 94,290,146 of CM021768.1, read as the reverse complement.
CCTCTCTCCTCCAGCTCCGTCAGCATCACGATGGAGCAGGATTTCCACTCCCAGATCATCCTCCAGAAGTCCTCTATCGTGTGCTGCAGCGGCCCTTGGCTGGCGATGTAGGAATCCTTCTGGCGATAACCCTGCACGGAAACAGAGGAAAAAATTGAGTTTTTTTGGGGGGAAAACACCCTCGAGCCTTGTTCGTGGTGCCCAGAGGGGGTTTGGGAGAGGTGTCTGGTAAGAAAGCCCCCTGGGGAAACAGCACCAGCTCTTGGCAAGGCGAAGGGCTGGAGCAGCGCCTCCGTGGAGCTCTCCGTGTGATTTAATTCGGCAAAGAGCGCAGCGCAGCCACTCTTAATCCCGCCTGGAAGTGCCAAGCGAAAGGGCACGCCAGATTTGCAAACTCTCCCCAGGCCCCTGCCCTATTCCTCCGTGCCAGGCAAAGAGGCTGCGGTGCCCGGGCTGCTCGTCACGGCTCCCCACGCCGTGCCAGATGAGGTCTGCGTGGGAGCTCTGCCCTCCAAAAGTGAGCCCTCCCCTCCAAAACACCCCAGAAGTGGTAAATCCGGTGGATTTTTGGATTTTCTGGCTCATTCCAAGTGGGGAGTGAAGCAGCACCGTGGCCGTTTGAGCAAATAATCGTAGGCAGAGCCGTCTGCCTTGGCTTGACCAGCCCCAAAAACTTGGCAGCTGAGCCAGCAGCAGCCGGAGCTCTGCCAGGCTGAGACCTTCGTCTGTAGCTGAGGCAGGATCAAACCCCCCCCGTGTGCGTTTGGAGGAGAAAGGTTTGGCTTTCCAGAACTCCTAAGGCACGTTGAGACGTCTGAATTCGTAGCAATCACGGCTAAACGCTAGGGTTCTGCTTCTTCCCGGGGATTTTGGGGAGAAGGGAGCGAAAGCAGGCTTTGTCGTAAGTCAGGGTGACTCTGCTCCAGCAGGAGTGCTTGAGAAAACCTCCGACACCCCCCCCGTGACCTCCCAGCAGGCTGAATGCAGATGTTTTCGTCATTCGGAGCTCGTCGTTTTCAACAACACTCGGCGGAGGCAGGAAATTGAAGCCTCCACTAAATTGCCTGCCTGACATTTCGGCTTTCTGATCTAGGACAAGGCGGCTGCGTTCTCGCAGAAGCTGACGCAGCCACAGCACAGCCAGAGCGATATGCGGGGACCCGACAGGAGGGATTTTGGGGGAACGGATCATTTGGGACGTTTTATCTGGGAATACACCCATCTGACTATTCAGCCCGTGGCAGTAATTAGCCTTTGGGGGAAAAAAAGCCCCGCTGCCATTAGGAAATGACCCTAGAAATCGGGCTGGGAGAAATGATATTAGAAAAAAAAATGGTGTGAAGAGATTGGGCTCGGGAAGAGCAAAATTCTTTGTCTTGCACAAAGATAAACACCGCTAGGAGACGGCCCCCTGAAGTCAACAGGATTACTCACGGGGAAAAGGCTGTGCAATCACTGATGTCCTCCTCGGAGTGAGGAAAGCACTTAACCTCCCTGCCTCATTTCCTGCAGCCACCAGGACAGGTGTAATGGGATTGACCCGCTTTTCTCCAGGGTTTTGGGATCCGTGCACCGCTACGTTAACTAATCTAGGGGATGTTTTCTGACCAAACGAGTGTCGTAAAGCAATTACTCTCGTGGCTTTGGGCATCCGCTTCTCCAAAGCCATCGTCAAAGCCCGGAGCTGCAGAAGCGAGAGCAGGATTTGGAGGCTCTGCTTAGGCTCCGGATCTCCTCTCCTACCCAAGCCGCAAAACGACTGTGGGTACAGGCTGGTTCCTTGGAGAACCCCCTGCCCGCACGGTTTCTTTGAGACAAACCAGCACAAGCAGTGCTAAAAGCAAAGGGAAGTGGAAAGAAGCTTATGAAACCCGTAGGAGAAGGGTTTCAGGACTAATCCTTCCCACAGGGAGAAGTGTGAGGTGGGAGAAGACTGAGGAAGACTCACGTCTATGAAGGAAGCATTTACGTAGTCTGTGTTTTCTTCACCTCTCTTCACTGGAATGATTACTCGGTTGAATTCATCTAAAACAGAAGCAAAATGATCTGAGTTTGGGGGAACTTTACTGAGAGCTACGTGTGGCCTTTGGCTGGGAAGTCATCAAGCCCTAGATGAGACACAGTAAGAAGCCCTCTGCTCATTTAGGACGGGAAGACTTCGTTCTGCCTCCTGCCATGCCCTGTTTTGGGGGGACTGGGGCAGGAAGAAGGAGTGACGAGGTCCTGAGAACCCACCTCACCTTGACCCTGCCCCATTCCTTCACGCTGTCCCTGCCAGACGTCCTCCCGAGGCCCCTTCCCACCTCAGCCATCCTGTGCCCCCCCCCAAAAGCCCCTGTCCCCTTCCTCGGTCACCCAGCCAAGCCTTACACGGAATTATCTGAAGCACCCTGTTCTTCTTCATGTTCGCCGGCAAATTGCCCGTCCTCATCTTGTCGTTCTGAATTTTGATCGAAGTCAGCTTCTGCAGAGGAAGAGAGGAGAGCAGGGAGAGCTTTTTGGGGCCACCCAAGGCCAGCCGAGCGCGTGGGGCTCCCTCCGGCACGAGCCGAGCGAAGCCACCAGAGCAGGAACCGGCCTCACCTTGAACTCCTCTTCCAGGCCGTTGCTGCTGGTCCCCGGCACTTTGTTGTAGATCTTCTGGAGGTGGATTTCTAACGAAGTCACCTCCAGCTCCGTGTCGCCGTAGAGATAGTGCTCCAGGAGCGCTTGGTAGATGAACACATACTGCATCTGGAAGGGGTGCGGGGAGAGGCCGTCAGCTCCCTGCTTTGCTCGGGGGAGCCTCAGCGGGCACCCCGTAAGGGGTCCGAGGCCTTATTTGCTGTTCCTGCAGGAACCTGACACAAAGCTGAAGGGGAAGCTGCGATTGTGACCTGCGGGGCCTAAGGAACGGCTCCCTGGACACAGCTCTGTCTCAGTGCTCCTCCCAAACCCGTGGACGACCTCGACCTGCGCGCAGAGCTGCTGCAGGCGCTTTGGGGACCGAAGGGAAACCGCGGGGAGCGAAGCCCGAAGGAAGCAGAGCGGCACGCTTACATCTGTCTGTACCATCTGGCAGCGCTGAGCCCGGATTCGGCTCACGAAGCCGTAAACGTCCACCTTCCTCTCGGCGTGCATCATGTCCAGCATGGCGTCGATGACGATGAAAGTGCCCGTGCGTCCCACCCCGGCGCTGAAAAGGCAGAGGGGACAAGGAATAAGTCAGTGGGGCAGCACCAAGCGCCCCGTGCTGGAGCCCAGAGCTGCCCAGCAAGCAGCAAACTGGGTTTGGGAGAAGGGAGAGCTTTCAACCCGCTGCCCTTCCACCCTCCATCCCATGAGGGTGAGCCCCTGGGGAAGGCTTTTTTTCTGTGCCAGCCGTTAAGGAGAGATGGGAGATGAGGCTGGGTGATGCTACGGGAAGCCAGAGCACCGAGGGAGGTGCCTCCAAAGCACAGGAGGGGATTTTAGCTCAGCTCGCTCCGACTGAATCGAGCTGCACCAAGTGATGAAGAAGCTCGCTCGGATGAATTTTTTTGAATGTGGACAGGCTGAAGCTCGCAGTGTTCAATAACAAGCGGAAAAATAAAAAAGGCCTGATGGAAAAAACCATCCTTTTGGTATTAAACAGAAGACGTTTTCCAGGCAGAGGTTAGCTGTCACCGGGGCTCACCTGCAGTGCACCACTATGGCTCCTGCATACTGGGGGTTACAGGTCTTCACCTTCTTCAAGAACTTCAGCATCCCGATGGGAGTGAAGGGCACCCCAAAGTCGGGCCAGCTGGTGAAGTGGAACTGCGTCACGAGGCGCTGAGGCTTCTTGTTCGTGACGTCGCCCACCTGCAGGGGAAACGCCGGCTCAGCTTCATCACAAACACTTCCATTTCCTTTCTTTTCCCAAAAGCAAGGGGAGACAGGGAGCTACGGCCCCCAGGCTGAACTGGCAGCCTTAGGAAGCGCTGGACCAAGGCTCCAGGGCCGTATTAGGCTCTAAAAGGATGTTATTTTAATTGCTCTGTCTCATACCAAGAGCCCCCCTGCTCTCCTGCAGAGCCAGCTCCCACCACCACCCAGGTGGTGCCACCTGCGTGCTCCAGCCGAGCAGAAAGCCGCCCAATTTCCTTCCCAACGCGCCCGCCTCAGACAGCGGCCGTGACTCCCTCATTCCCCACGCCTCCGCCGACAGCATCCTTGTGTTAAAAGCAGGGGAGGAAACAAGCTCGGCGCTGCGTGCTGGCAGAGCAAAGGGCGAGGTTCGGAGAGCCCAGCTCGGGGTCTAGCCGGGTTTCCATCGAGGCGTTTGGTCTCCCCCGCGTCAGCTTTGTTGCCTGCCTCTGGGAAAACAAACAGTGACTAACGGAGGGCGTGACGAGGTGGCGGCAGATGGGAAAGCAATGAAAACCAACGCGCGAGGCGCTGGGTTTCGTCTGGGTTCGTGAGACAGATCTGACTGCTGTGGAGGCACTGAAAGGGGCTGTGGGCGAGACGCTGCCAACAGCAGCTGCTGGAGGATTACAGGGCTGGATGGCAGGCCCGGCTGCTGCCTGCCTTCAGTGGAAAAAGAGCTCCCAGGTACTTGAGGTGAGCACATTCGTAATAATTCTGGTTCAAAAAGGAGGCGGGGATGCTGGTGGGGTGAAACTGCCGAGGGCAGCAGCTCTGAGGAGGGATGCGGGGAGGGATTGGGGCAGGCGAGGCGAGGCGAGGCACCTGCTGGATGCAGAACTTGCGCACGGTGTAGTCCACCAGCACCGTCACGTCCTCCACGGACACCCGGATGTTCCCGTAGGTCCAGCAGCCCTGATCCGGCCAGTACTGAGCGCATTTACACTGCGGGGAGAGACGAGAGGCTGAGCTCGGGAGCAGAACCCGGGAGCGGAGCGAGGCGAGAGGCGAGACGCCGGCACCCACCTCCTTCCTCTCCTTCAGGTTGGTCACCATCACGATCGTCGCTGTGTTTTGCTCCCAGATCATCCTCCAGAAGTCATTCACCGTTTCTTCCTTTGGTCCTAAGGTGAACGGATGTGTTGTTATGAGGGGAAGGAATCGGCCACGCGAACGCTGCTGGGACCAAAACCCGCGGCGGCGACGTGAAGCCGTGGGTGAAGCGAGACGGTTTTTGCCGGTAGATGTCAGCACAGGATGCGTCCCCGGGTGGGTTGGCTCACCCAAACAACAATCAGATCACACACACAGCAGCAGGGCTGTTTTGTTTTGTTTTTAAGGGACTGGATACTTTTTATGATCAGGAATTCCATTTTTAGCCCCAGCAGGGGAAATCAGACAAACGGAGCGTGGAAACAACTTGCCCAAGGTCACCCGGGGAAACCGTGGCCGTCACAAACAGCACACGGGAGTCCTGCCCCCGAGCCTTGTGCTTTAACCACGGGATCCTATTTCAATATGGCACGGGAATAGCTGTCTGATACGAGGAGCTGACTCAACCTCCACATCCCCTGCCAAGCTGAAGGCTAAGGGCGAGCCAGGAGAAAAAAAGAGAGCCGAAGCTTTGCCACAGCTCGGTGCCGCCGACCAGACCCACAGGAGAGCTGCCGGGAGGCACCCGAGCTTGGGAGGAGCTGTGGGACTTGTAGCCCACGGTCCTGCCTCCCCTGTAAAGAACACAGCTAAATTTACCTCCAAGGACTTGAGCCCACTTTCTTATCTGTTAAAGTTTATAAAGGAGCAGAAATGAAGAGACCTCTTGGCACTCCTTCCATCATAAATGGTCTCTCAGCTTTATTAAGGGGTATTTAATTGAGTGGCTAACTAGAAATATTTTGGGAGATGACAGCCACTTGCAGCCCTAGCTCAGGGTGGGAGGACAAGGCTCTGGGGCTGGGAGCACGGGCAATAAACCTGTTGATACCCTCCGGCACCTGGCATTTCACAGGCAGGGCTTCTCTTCCTTCCCCAACACCCGCAGAAATACAATCCTTCTGGGGACAAACTGGGGGCCAGCCCAGCCTCCTTTCACGCTGAGCAGGGTCCACCACGAGGCCCTGCCCTGCAGTTACCCGCACAGCTTCAGGGAGCAGAAGGACCCAGCCCAAATCCCTGGAGGCACAGCTAGCGGAATAGCCAGGTGTTTACCTTGTGCAGCAATGAACTTGTTTTTCTCTTGGTACCCCTACGGAGAAAAGGGGAAAAAGAGAAAATGAAAGACCAAGGCAAGAAACAGGACATCGAATTAATAAAAAGCAGGATTTTATATTCATATGAGCACTATGAAGTGAACTTTATACTCTCCCCCCCTCCGAAATCATTAATTCTCTACCAAAAGGCACAAGTCCTGCTGCCCCCTAGGAGCCGAGTAGGGCAAAATTATTTCTAAATATATTTAAGCCGGACTGCCTGATGTCTTTTTCACGCCCAGCCCTGCAAGCTGGGAAATACCTGTGATTAATCAGCCCCAGGAGTCGTCAGCTGTTAATCAGAAACCCTCTGTTCATTGGGAACGGCTCCCAAATCCCTCCCAAACCATCCGGCTTGGGCTTTGCAGCGCCCCGAGGAGCTTTTCATTATTTCAGAAGTGGGAGAAAAGCGAGGTGTGAAGAGATGGGGCTGAGCAATGGCAGGGCTACAGGCGGAATTTACGAGTCCCAGCTCTCTGCCTCGTGCTCCCATCGCTGGAACGCGTTCACCTCAGTCCTTAAGGGTCCTCTTCCAGACAAAAGTCGCACCCCATAAAAGCCACACACGCGGCTGGGCCGTGCTTTGGGGGAAAAGCAGCCACTCGGGCAGGACAAGCACTTACATTAATGAAGGAGGCGTTGATGTAGTCGGAGTCCGGAACCCCTTCGACGGGTGTCAGGTGAACCCTGGAATGATCATCTGGGGAAAAAGGAGAATTGTGCATTAAAAACAAAAGCCCCGTGGGGCTGAAAAAAAGCAAGATGTTTTTTGGAGCAGAGCCCAGGCTCGGTGGGTCCCCAGCGCGGCTTCGCTGCACAGAAAAACGGCTTTGTGCCCCCAAATTCTTCCACACTCAAGCCTGGGGAGGTGCTGGACCTTACCCAAGGATGTATGGTGTGTATCTAAAGCTATGGAAGCTGCGGCAGCCCCTCCAGGAGGCGAGACCACCCCGGCGGTGTCCTCCCTCACCCGCACCCCCAGCCCCACCGGCCGCTCTGCTACCTACAGGGCAAAATATTCACGTATCGGTTCTTCTCCTTGTTCTCCTCCTTGGAAGCAGCTTCACACGTGGCCTGAATGGGACATGCTGGGAGAGCCTGCAACGGGACAAAACGGGGTTTGGGGTGATATCGTCCTGCACCACGGGACTCGTGGCACTGCGCTAAATGTGAAGCAAGCAGTGCTCTGGCACTGGTGAGGCGTGCCATGTCTGAGCATCCCATCTGAGGGGCAAAAAGGAAGGGCAAATATTAATTTTTGCCCTTCTCTGGCCTCCGGGAGGTAGGTGAGTAGCAGCTCCTAGCCGGGGAAAGAAACTCAGAGCACAGAGTGGCTCCCCCTTGCTTACACATGCTGATGGATGGGCTCCCTGTGGGACGTACAGCTCCCTGGGCAGCACCATCACTGGTGCTCAGCTCTCCAAAATCCATGGGTAAGCCACACCAACAGCCCGGCACAGCTCTGCTAAGCCTGCTAAGGCTTGGGATTTCCCCGTACACCTGCCCTTCTGGATGACTCCCCCCAGCCCACGTCCCTCACCTTCCCCTCGCACTGCTCCTTGCCCCCACGCAGCTCAAGGTGATCATTCAGACAGCCTGGGCTGAGCAAATCCCTTCCCAGAGGCGCTGTCTGCAGCCTCAGGACCCACAGACACGAGGTGGCAGTAAAGCCTCCAACACCAAACCCACCAGCACAGGGTTTCGGGAGCTCGCTTCTACGCAGGGAGGCTCCTGCTGAGATTTCCTCCATTAACGGCGAGGCCAAACGTGACCCGACTGAAGCCCCTGCTTCAAAACCCCACAACCTGAGTACCCGCAGGGGTAGGAGGGAGCTGCCCCGCACCATCCTGTCCCCACCAGGAAGCTTTCTGTGCAATCCAGTACTTACAACCCAGGCGATCCCCCTCCCTGGTTATTCAGCAAGAATTTAGTTTCAGTTTATCGTAGCCTCCTCTGTCACCAGCGGTAGCGAGCTGTGCAACAGCTGGAGAAATTCGACCGTGGTTTTTATCTTGTCACAGCCCTAATATCAACACAACACACCCTGGGCCTAAGGTTTTATGTATTCGCAGACCACACCTGCAGCACAATCAGGCCAGCAGTGGATTTTCTTTCATTAATTAGGCCGGCGGGGAATCCAGCTAGTCCAGCAGCCCTGGCGTAATGCTCCAGACAGTCATTAACTTTGTCCCCTGCCTCATCACCTCTCTCAGCACTGCCTGTTACTGCGTGGCTGAGATGAAACCGTACGAGGTTCATCATCACAAGAGGCTGTAGAGCTCAGCAACACCAGGGAGAGGCTTTAGACATCTCAGAGGAGATGATCAGAGCATGATACCTGACTTACTGCCAGAACCAATCAGTGCTGAAGGCCAGGTGTTGTTCTATAAATCGTCATCATTCAGTTTAAGGGTTAACAGCTCACTCGAACAGACTGGGTCGTTTCCATTCCTGTGTCAGAGTTCCTGTTTTGTCTGTTTGTGGATTTGAGACAACACCACGGCACAGCTTTAGAAGCAGTTCATGTTGGCGGTGTTTCCGTCACAGCCATGAGGATCGGGAGGAGGGAAGGCAGCACTGGGGAGGAAACCAGTGGGCTGAGATGCTCTTCCAGAGCTCCTCCAGCTCAAGGCATTCATGACATGTCCTGGACCCAGAAAACCATAACCCAAAGGGCAGCTTGCTAGCAAAGCTCTCTGCATTTTGCAGTGAATGTGAGGGGTAGCCCTGCTCGTTATTTATCATCTCAATTATCCCTTTTGCTCGTGTGACATCCCCAAGCTGGCATCGCTGCACACGGCTGCAGGTGGGAGAAGAGCCTCGCAGGCGTGGGCAAGAAGAGGGGAGCCTTCAGCATTCCTGCAAATCCCCACCACTCCTCAATAACCTACTTCAAACACAAGATGAACCTAGACAATGGGACGGAAGATGCCAAGAAAAGCCTACCAAATGAGAGCAGGTGGGTGGGCAGACAGGCAAAGAGAGAGATCGAGATCCTACAAACCAGTTACGAGGGTAAAAACCTCTTTGTGTGTTTCGCAATAAATATGTAAAAGTCTCCGAGTAGCTTCCACTTTGATGCACCAGCTGTTTTGTCTCCGCTGTTCTGCAAAATGAGAGCGGGATTTTTCTGCTGTGTGTCATACACCCTACACTGTTAGCTGCGGGATTTGAGGGAAAGAAGACAGAGATTTGAATTCTCTGTCCATCACACTTTTCATCCCATCAGCTGTGAAATTGCTCTGTGGCCGCAGATAATCACTGCCCCCCTTGCAATAAATACCCATCGCTTCGCAGAGGAACAGAGAAGCCTTTTGGACCCGTCTGAAAGATGACCACCACCCCGTAATGGCTTGGTTGTGTCCACTGGAAAAAAACACTGCGATGGAGTAAACAAACCCCTTTATTCATCTGTCCCACTCCCATCCATCCCTCGCGCTGCGGGAGAGAGGGAGAGGCAAAGGCACTCACGTTGAACTCTTCTCGGAAGAGCTTGTTGTCATCTGCCATCCGGCGGTTGATCTCCTCTTCCAGCTTGTCGACGGGCAGAGGAGGGTATTTCCTGTTGGTGCTGGGGGACCTGGCGAGCAGCGGCATGCTCTGAGGCTCTGCAACGACACCCGGGCGTCAGAGATGTCCCCCAGCTGCTCCTCCGTGCCCAGGACCCATCCTCACCCGGGTGGGCAGAGGGGGATCCCCCCACCCTGGGCTGTCCGCGTTTGGGGCCACCTTGCTGTCCCTGCTCCTGGATTTCACTCTAAGGGACTCCGACGTCCCTTCCAACCCCAACCATCCTACGCCTTTTTGAAGACTACCTCATTTGAAGTCATCCCTTACCCTCATTAACCCAGAAAGTCTGGCAGGATGACCGTGACGTAACTCCCAGGTGAGCACGTTGAGGGCTGCTCTCGCGTGTGGTTTTACCGCGCAACGCAAGGGAAGCCAAGAAAGGCCACTTGAGGGTTATATCAACACGACTGACGGTTTATGAAGTTCACACCTTAGCTTACAGCAATATAAAACTCGGGCTGGGAAGGCCTTAGCTGCCAACATGAAAAAAAAGTGCTGATTTTCAGTTAGCGCTCGCTTGTAAGGTGTCTGGTTCATATGGGGGGAGCTCAAATAAAGGATGGGAACTGAGTCTGAGAGGTAGAGGATCCTCTCCAGCTCTTACTGACATCACTCAGCGTTACAGCAGGTTGCCACAAGACTTTTTAATTGCATTTGTAATTTCTGTGCCTCTTTCAGAGGTTTGAAAAGGTTTTTATAAAGAAAAACCAATGCATTCGCTGCTTTCTCTCTGAAACGTTAACTTGGTGCCTACAGTCAAGAGCTCCACAAGAGTTTGAACCAGCTGTCACCCTAATTTAAAAGGGGGAAGGATGTTGAATTATTTCACAAGGGTGTGTTTTTTCGAAGAAGGGTTCTTGTTTGAGTTGAACGAATATTGTGGATATTCAAGAGGAATTACAAGCAGTTTGGTTTTGGAAGTGATCGCAATAAAACACTTGAGGGAAAACATTTGTCACTGGAATTAAAGTAGGGAAGAGAATTCTCATTTTATAAGTGTCAAAATTGTGGAAAACAGAAAGTTCAGAACAAGAAAGAAAGGAAAACACTGATTAGAAAAACATTTTCCTGCAAAAATATTAGGGGAAACAAAGCCAGGGCACCCAGCCCTCTGGCCCTGCCTGCTGAAGCTGCACTGGGCTCAGACTGCTACAGTGCCAAACACATGGGCTTCCTGGACTTCTACAGGGCTCTGTTTTACAAATAAATAATAAAAAAAAAAAAGAAACTAAAACTATCCATTTGTATTTTGAAGAAGGAATTGGCCTGCTTTTTAAGCCTCTGCCCCGTGTCCCCCAGTTGTGGCAATGTGGGCCTCACCTGCATCGTCCGTCCGGCCGTTGGGCAAGCGGAAGGAGTTGGAGTGACTCCCTGCCTGCTTGTATTTCTTGAACCTAAGGAAGAAAAGGGAGTTGAGAAAATCACGAGTCAGCCACCAAGACGCCGGGTTACAGTCTGGATGAGTTGTGCCCACCCACAGCTCTAAGCCTCGTGGTGTGCCTTCGCAGCTGAGGAGCAGCCGAGCCCTTTGCCTGCCCCAGGCCCTCGTTTTCCATTTCTCCAAACCTATTTCCCAAACCACGACCTACAAGCGGTCCTGGCTCCCTACTTGGACGACCCCACCTGTATCAGATTTGGGGAGAACTGGGATACTTTGGGAAATTTCCAGGGTTCGTGCCTGGAAACCTGCTTCTGCTAAAATGGGCCTGCGAGACCTCCCAGCGGCCTTCCAGTACATAAAGGGGGCTGCAGGAAAGGTGGGGAGGGACATTTTGTCAGGGGGTGTAGTGATAGGACAAGGAGTAATGGCTTTAAACTGAAAAAGGGCAGATTTCGGTTAGACATTAGGGAGAAATTTGTCACTGTGAGGGCGGTGAGGCCCTGCCCAGGCCGCCCCGAGGAGCTGTGGCTGCCCCATCCCTGGCAGTGCCCAAGGCCAGGCTGGATGGGGCTGGGGGCAGCCTGGGCTGGGGGCCCTGCTCATGGCAGGGGCTGGAAAGAGATGGGTTTTAGGATCCCTTCCAACCCCAACAGGCTCTGCGGCTCTGTCACTGTGGAGGCCAAGGCCCGCTGGCTCGCAGTGATGCTGCATTTCCCTTCCTCACGTCTTTATGAATTCACCGTTGGATCCAAGAGGCGAACAAGCAAACAGCGCTAAGGGGACCTGTAAAATCCTGCCCACGGACACCGCTTCTAGCCAACTGCGATCAGAAAGGCTGCAGGCACGAGGTGCAGGCCAGGAGGACATCGTTTAAGGATGGTTTTTACAGAGGGCACCCCAAGGAGTTCCCGCGCCGCAGGCTGATTCAGCAAAGCCCGTAAAACATAAGTTAATCCATCCTTATTCAGCAAAGCGCTTCTCGATGTGCTTTTAACTTGAAGCATATGCTCGCACTCTGTTTGCCTGAAGTTAAGCGTTTTGCTGAATCACTGGGAAGGCGCGGGGGGAGCGAGGCGAACAGAAACCTTTTCTTCCAGGCCTGGAGCCGGCTCCGGTGCCAGGTGGGGAGGACTCAAAATTTTGCTGCTGCCGATCTCCCCGAGGCAAAACTTTCCTCGGGTTCACTGCTGCGAGAGCAGGCCCTGAGCCAAGAGACTAAGGGAATTTTTCTACCACTAAGGAAATTGCCTTTTTAAAAAAAATTGTTTAATCACCAGAACGTCGAGTAAATTAAAATGTTTACTGCAGGTGAATAAACACTCTCTTCTAGCTGAACAGACGTGCACTCAGGAGCTGGGTTCATTAAGGGTATGGTTTTGAGCAGCCCAAATGCTTGGGTTTTTTTCTAAATGGATCTAAAAAGGCTTTGTTAGGCTCCAGCTCCAGCTGCAGCATCACCCGGTGCTCCTGACAAGCTCCAGCATCCACCACCATGCAGTGGAAGAGCTCCACGACGTACATGGCACAGCTTGGCTTCCACGGACGTTGGATCATGTTTGATATCAAGATGGGAACGAAGGAATAACACACCTTCACGCACAAACGACTTTCTGGCTCAAGATCCAGCCAGAGTTCAGCTTCCCCAGGTTACTCAAACCATCACCTTGAGCCTTGCAAGGAAACCCTACCTGCTCTGTAACTGCACAAAGAGGACTTCAGTTTAGCCTGTCCTACTAAATATCACATTTTCACTAACCGGACAGGCATTACCCCACACAAGGAATAACTTTATAGTGAAACGAATAAGCAGCATTTATTAAATAACCCCAAACCTAATTTTCATTATCCTTACAGATTTCTTTTTCTAACACTGTCTGTGTTGGTATTGCACAGCTTAGGAAACAAAACAAGAGGCTCACGATAGGAAGCAGCCCGTTGTTTGCTTATTCCTGTTTTTCAGTAATTCATTTCTGTCAACTAAGAGAATCCGGAGTGAAAGCATTTCTTACCTTAACATGTACAGCACAATAATAATAAATACTATGACTAGGAGGGAAGACAGGGCCACCATCACAGCAATAATTGGAGTCTCATCTGCAACAGGAAAAGAAAGGTGCAGTTACGCACAGCTATCTAAAAACATCCAGAGCCACAATTTAACAGGGCAGAGCTCTACAATTTCTGCTTTCAAACAACACAGCTACTCATTCGGGTTGCATTTGTCAAATCTGGCAGTGAAGACAGGTCCATGACCCGATACTCAAGGAGTACTGATACACCGGGGTTAGATTAAAACCTGCCAACAGCGCTCGCAGCACCTCAATTTTCTCTAAGAGCTGGAAACTGGGACCTTGGAGATGAAAACTGCAAGAGGGGAGAAACGGGCCACCCTAGGGGTTCCTTCTGCACAATTCAAAGTGCCTGTGGTGGTCCACCTGCTGCAGGGCTGAAGTTTTTGCTCTGCCAAATGCAGACCTGTAGCATCTTCTGCCTGTGTCGTGAAGATCCGTGTGGTAGGGATCCTTAATAATAAAAACAGGTGAAAACCGTGGCCTTTGTAAATCCATACAGATGCTGTGTATTATTTAAAATAGTCGTGATTTTGCTTCCAGGTTCATGTCAATGAAGAGGCAATGCTTCCACAATGTCTTGACTCTGTGTTCAGCCTGGGGCTGAGGTTCGTTAGAGAGGTTGGGAGATATTGGCTGGACGTCTGCCTGCTTCATCACGAAACGCTGTCTGAGCTGCAGCAGACATGGCCTTCAGCTCCTGCTCGGACTTCTCTCCCCCTGCAGACAGCAAGTGACTGCAGACAACCCATCGTGTGTGCTCTCGCCCTTCGCACCTCGAGGCTCACAAATATGAACTAATTTAGCTGGCTTCATTGTTCGCTCCCCGCAGACACTTCTCAAGGGCACGCACCGCACAGTTCCCTCACAAACACACTTGGGCTGGCACAGATGAGATGTTCCCATCCTCTGAGACCCACCAGGGAGCAGTTACAACAAGCTGTTTGTTACCTGCCCCGAAGGTCAGAGAAACACCGGTCGGAGCAAGCAAATTACCCAGATGCAGCTGGAAGACAAGCAACGTTACCCCGAGAGGAAAACGGCCCTAAAGGGCATGTTCCAGATAAATCACAGCGAAGCCAGCAGGGGGGATTTTCATTTTCCAGCAGCTCGGTCAATCTGCACGGGCCACCGGGCTTTATCTCCATGCCTCGGCCCCCGGGGCTCCCGTTTCCACCTTCTGAGCATCCTTTGGGCTGCTGGGCCAGCGCTCCTGCTCTGCCTCTCTACGATGTCAGCCAGCACATTTCCCAGCAGGATTTAATCCTCCGACTACAGAGCTACCAAGGCACACTCTGGTTGTTTTTACCTTTTCCCCTTCTGCAGCCACGAGGCCTCGAAATGTTATTCTCAACAACAGATATGTGATTTGGGGGTAATGATTTGTGGCTGATGACCTAGCGTTGCAAACAGAATGAAACTCCCCCTCTCTGGCAACTCTCTGTTCTTCCATCTGCTGTCCTCAGGTCCGCATCTCCCCCAGCCCAACAGCAAATAGGGAATTTATCGGGACACATTTCTGTCTCCTTCATGCTCCGTAATGTTCCAGCTCAGACAAATTGCTGCCTGGATGGGGGCAGGTACACGTCGGGAGCATCGTTGCCCTCCAGGACACAAGGCGCGCAGACGTAGCTCCCGGTGCCGTCGCCGGCATCGCTCCAGCCGCCGCGGCGCCTGCTGGCGGGCTGTTGGCAGCCGGTGTGATTTACGGGCAGGGGTTTCGGCATGTGGCAGCAGGATGCTGGGGAGTTTGCAGCGTTTTCTTTCGCCACATTTAGCTCGAGGAGTTAGAGCTTCTCCGCCGCAGCCGCTAACCAGAGCCTTGCTGCCCGGCGCTGGCAGGAAACGAGCCCGAGGGCCCCAGCAGCTTCCTCCTCCTCCAGGAGATGTGCTGAGCGGTGCCAACGCTCCTGCAGCTCCTGCTCCGCTTGCTCCTCGCTCACAGCTTGGCCCTGGGGAGATACACCTGGGGTGGCATCACTTGTATGATAACGAGGGCATCAAACCTTTGCTTTCATGGCCTTGCGATGCCAGAGCAAACGTGTAGGTCCGGTGTGAAAGACATCGAGATGCTGAAATCTCATCCTGGCAGGACCACATCTCTGATTCGAGGCACACCGGGCTCGTGTCTGCAGGCTGTCATCTCTTTATCACGCCGTGCAGGACGGTGCTGAGCAGCCCCTCGTGCTCATCGCTGCCACCGGCCGCCCACAAGACTTGAGGAAAAGAGTTTGTTGAGTGCCAAGAAAGCGGGACCACAAGCACGATCACGGGGTTAAAAGAAACGGAAGCGAAGACGCAGGGTCAATATTTCTGAAAAGGAACAGCACGTGAGGTGCTGGGGAAGAAAACCCCACAAGGCTGGCCTGCAGTCACGAGGGGGAGCAGAAGGAAGCGCCTGGCCCTATCCCCAGGTCCTGAGCAGCGTTAAGCCCCAGGCTGGTCCTGTCTCCACCACAGCTAGCAGAGAATGGTTCATTTGGATCGAAGCATTTGCACCAAAACCTCAGTTCCATCTGGAATTCCGAGGAGAGGAACACGTTACACGGGGGATCCAAGCATGAGATACCCCAATCTACCTTTTTTCTCTAAAATCCAACCAAGACAGGAGAAAATGAGAGGTGAAACTAACCCGAGGGCAAATCCACCCATCAGTTTGCATCCTGCGATACGCACACCGTATCACACCCCCATCACGTCGCACCGAAGACACGTCTGTGATTCTGTCTTTGGCAGAGCCCCTGAGTTACCAGCAGCTGGCAGAGATGATTTTTTGGAACAAAGAGCCAAGGCTGGTGCTTCTGAGAGGCAAAATCTACCTTTATCTCCATAATTTCCTCCACCAGTGGCCGGTGCAAGGCCAGGATCGCTAAAAGGAGATGGGGAAGGACTTGGAGACACTGCAGCGTTTGGTGTTGCTGGAAAAGACAATGGCAAAGCATTGATTTCCATCTGATTTTGGGAAAAATCGCACTGTAACCCCAGATCAGAAGCCCAGGATGCAGGGCTGCTGTGCTCTGCACAGAAGATTCAGCCTCGATGCCCACGTGGCTGCTCTCACCGAGCCTTCATGGCCTTGGGGTGAGGTTCAGGCACGTCCTCATGTCTGGGTAGGACAGGTTGTAAAGGAGAACAAGGAAACACGCCAAAAAAGCATTAATTAAAACCGCCTTTCTGCTCCTCATCTTCAAAATAAGCCCCGATCAACAAATTGTTAGGGAAGCCTTGAATTTCAGAATATCACTCCTATAACGTTCCCGACAAGGAAACGACCTATTTCTCCTCTTCCCAACATCGGAGCGATTCCCAGGGGACACGCACCCGAAAGGAGACGAGATATTCGTTGTTGCTGCTGTTTGCTCCAAATACTCCTTGGATTTGAAGGAAAACTCTAGCACAAGCTCAAAGGCGTTCATCTCACGGCAGAGCTTATCCTGAGGTCAGTCCTACAGCCGACAAACCTCCATGGAAGCTGCGAGTTTCCCAGGTCTGTCTGACTTTAAAAGGTTTTGGGGTTTAATGGCAGCCCCGTGCCAGGGAAGCAGGAACCGTGATCCCCCAGAAAAATGCTCCAAGACAACGGGATTTCCAAAATACTAACAGCACCGAGCAGAGAAATGTGGATTGAGCAGAGAAATGTGGATTGCCACGGGGTGTACAGAGCTGAAACAGCACCCGAAAATCCTCCCTCTGGTCTGTTGGCTCCTGTGCTGCTAAAGCCGTGAGAAATTGGAAATATTCTGCTGGTAATGCTGGTTCTCGGGACGAAGTCATTGAATCGGAGACGGAGAAATGGGTGTAAGTGCCGTCACCTTACCAGAAATGCACTCCTGCTACTCCTTGCCAGCAAAATTAATGGGAGTAATAATTATTCACATCGTTTGCAGAACGGATCCTGCTCAAATAGGGTAGGTCGCAGTCAACGAAGGTGATTCAGAAGGAAAAGAGGAGGAAATTTCTCGAGCAGCTGCTCAGGACTCGGTCACTGGGCAGGAAGCGATGCTGACGGACATGGTGCGTGCGGCAGGAGCTCCTCGTATCTCACAGGGTGTGCACAAACCGCTCCCAAATGGTTTCTTTTTAAAAACAAGAGCCCAGTGCTCGCTAAGACACCAACACGTTAGCAGCTCTTGGAAAGAGCTCGAGATCCGCTTTGGAAAAGCAACTTTGAAAGCGTGTGGGCAGGAGAGCCCTCTGCTAGCAGGACACTTCTGGAAATGTCTCTACACGGGGCTTGGATAAAGAGCAATGAAAGATACGTCTCTTACCTCTTCTGTCGGAGTTACCTGCGGAAAAATAAAACAGCATCTCTTAGCAACAAAGGAATAGACGTTTTAATAAGATCAAAGCCTGAAATAGCAACACATTTAGCAACCGTCATCCTCTTCCTGCACGCCTTGCTTTTAAAACGCCAGCCACTAAAGGCACGAGGAAATAAACTTCAGCTTTCGCTTCGTAGTAAGAAAAGTAAGGGAAGTTAGATATGGATAGGTTGAGAGAAGCAGGAGCTGCCCGTGCGGCGTGTAATTCCTAAATCCGTGCAGCCGAATGGAGAAGGCAGCCCTAAAACTAATTCTGCTCCTTGCCAGATCTCTGGAAATAAAGGGAGAACCGGCTCGTCCATTTGCTCGGGGGACTGGCCCCAAGTGGGAAGCCACCTCCAGCCTTGCCACGGCCACCGTGTGACAGCACAGGGCGAGGAGCTCCCCCAAAACAGTAACACAAGTCACAAAATCACAGCAAAGACCAAAACAAATATAAATCCAGCCCCCTGCGAGCAGACATCGTGTTATAAAGCCCCAGTTTCGGCTGTGCTCATGCCTTTTGCCTTCATTACTCCCATCATTTTTTCTCAAATGTGAAAAGTGAGTGCCAAGAGGGAAGGGGAGCACGATGGCCTTACAGACAACTCCCGCTCCTCCAGCTCTTTGAAGGTGGGCTACACCTACGCCCTGCTCCCCGAACTGCCAGGGCAAAAATAAACTCTTTGGGATAATTGGGATAAACAAAAAGCGATGGATTTCATCTGGGACAGGAGCAGGGCGAGATCCTGGGACTCCTGGTAGGCCCAGAGTCTCGGCAAGAAGCTGCTGCTGCTGTTTTGTTGTTCCCTGTCTGAACTGCAGAGAGCAGAGCAGGATGAATCCGTTTGGACCCAGCGACTTCAGCGAGCTGCGTATTTCGTATCCCTACAGAACTCGCCCTTCTCCTTCCTCCTTCTCATCAAAACGAGAGAAGCAAAGCAATGAATGGGGCAGAACGGAGAAGGAGAGGCGAGGAAGGTGCCTCACCGTTGTGGGAAGCAGAAGAGGTCTCCTGGCTTGGCACCGTGGCGCTGACGTTCCCCTCGGTCGCCTCCGCTTCGGTGCTGGGGGCCGCGGTGCTGGGGGCAGGCGGCGTGGCGCTGGGCAGCAGCGGGGTGTCCGGAGGCACCGGGGTGAGCACCGACATCCCCGGGGTGGAGGCGTTGGAGACGACGGCGGTGGCGTTGGGGGAGATGCTGGGGGCTGCGGTCGTGGCCGGCTTCGATGGCGGGGTGGAAGCAGCCGCCGGAGAGCTGGCGTTGAGGCCGCGGGCGCTCGTCGTCCTGCCGTCCTCGGGAGCGGCCGTGGGAGCTCTGCTGGGGCTCCTGGAGGAGGTGGGCGCTGAGGCGGGGGGCTCTGAAAGCAAGAGAAGCAGAAAGGAGCACCCTGAGATACGCTTCTGCGGCGCTGCGGGATGTAGGGGCTGGGGTTTTTGCGGCTGGGATTTAAAACACGAGGGGAAAAACTGGCGGAAAATCCCACCCCCAGGGCAGAGAGAGCTCTGCACGTCGTGGTGATGTGAATCCTATAAAATCAGCTCACTTGAGTACCTAATATGATGTGGGGAAGGCTCAAAGGATAGAGCCCCTATCCCCCGTAAGAGAGCTTCGGTATTCGCTAGGAGAGAAATCTGCAGGTGCCTTCTACGGGCACCACTCTTTTCTCAGATGCTTTTACCTTATTCAGCTAACCAAAGGGCAGGAGAGGTGAGGCACCGAGCACACGAGCGCTCCTTTCACCCTAAAAACGGTTTAGGGGAACGGAGAGGTGACGAGGAGCCGGGTTTACCTGTTGTAACATTGTGAGCGCCTACGCTGATCAGGCCGCTTCCCAGCAAAAGGACGAAGATCCACAAATCCATGTTGACCTGGAAAATAAAAGAGCACGAAGAGGAGTTATTGGAACCGTTACCAGCTGTGTCCCGAATCAGTTCGGAGCGGGGATGCTGCTGTGGGTCCCTGTACGTGGGCAGGATTTATCTGGATGTCCACACGTCCCCACCTGGAGGAGAAATCCCAGCCTGGTGGACCAGGAAAGGTGGGGAGGGATGAAGCGGGGAATGAGCGAAGCCTGGGAGGTGATGAAAACCCGCAGGAGCCCACGACGGAGCCGTGCCCTGCGTTTCTTCCCAGGAAGCGCCCTGCAAAATGACAGGACGATGACACCAGTAGCGTGGTTTTCCCCAGAACAACCCCCAGCCTTTCTACCCCAGCCCTTTAAACACACGCTCCAAGTTTTTATGGGGTTTTTCCCCCCCCAAAAAAAAGCCCCGAAAGCCCTTCTCCCGACCAGGTAAGCATCAGAGGCTCGGACAAAGGGAAGCAGGAGGTGAGATGCCCAAACCCTGCCAGTGTCCCAGGACCAGGAGCTCAGCGTGGGCTCGGAGGCAGCCCCACGACCCGGCACCTTCGTGCCACCAGCACGGTTTTACCCCCGTGATTCTGCCTAAATCCCCCTCCCCTTCGACTCCTCTCGCCTTATTTGTTCTCGTCGCGTTTATTTGAAGATGCTTCGGTCGAGACCCATCCCAAACGGGTTACGGAGCCTGCCTGGCTCACCTTGAACCCTTTTGGGCCTCCAGGTGTTGGCCAGAGCAGGGGTGGCCTCGCAAAGCCTCCCCGAGGTCCTGCTCCAGGATGGGATGCGCTAAGGATGGGCACGGCTACGTGGGGAAGCTGCAGAGGCAGGGTTTGGCTGGCACGCAGCGCTCGGTGCCTGATAAATTCGGTGCCGCGTGTTAACGGGAGTGTTTGGGACGTGGAAAGAAGGGTCTCTGAGCAGCACATCGCTGCCTTTTCCTGAGCTTTGCCCCAGTTTTTAGGAAGAAAGAGGGATGCAGGCGCTCCGTGCACGTCCTGGGTGAGCCCTGCAGCTTTTTAGGGCTTTGGGATAAAGCTGTGAGCATCGAGAGCGAAAGGATCCCAGGCAGCCCCGAGAGCAACACCAGACCATGGAATAAAACACCCTGGGAGCTGCTTCTGTTCCCGGCCACCAGCTTCATCCCCTAAAAACGGATCTGGAGGAGGCAGCAAGTGCCAAAAGGCTGCGTCACGCGAGGCTCCATCCCGGGGAGGGGGCTCGCTCCCGGCCCCTGCTCTTTACAAATCCTTATCCCCAAAGGCAGCAGGAAAAAACGCCGCCGTGCCCGGTCCCTGACGTAAAAAATCCTCTCGGGTTTTACCCCAAAAAAAGCCGGAACGACCCGAGGCTCCCTTCCCCCTCGATTCCCCTCCCCGCTGGTTCGGAAGCCGGGGAGGAAATACTTGTCATGTTATCGCCCTCAGCACAGCCTTTGGCTGCCTGCAGCATCCTGCGAGCGCCGCCCGAGCAAAAACACCCCTGACGTCACGTCTCCGGCTCTGCCAAGGGGCAAGGAGCCGGCTGCAGCCCTCGGGTTCAACCGGGGGGGATCTCGGGAACGATCCCCAACGCCAAGCTTTCCGCCGGCCGCGCTCCCGGGACGGCGTCAAGGATGCCCCCGGAGCCGCTGCTTCTCCTCCTCTGGGGCTTCGGGGTTGGGGGTGTAGGAAGGTGAAGATCTCGTGGGGAGGGTTGGCACTGGCGGGTGGGAGGAAATAAGTGCTTGAGAAAGTGAAGAGAGGATTCAAAATGGTATCGGAGGGCTGCTGGGGGGGGGAATCTGGCCTCAGGAACACCTCCCTGTGCTCCCGGAGCTGGGAGCCGGGCACTCAAGGAGCACTGCTGGGATTTATCCCCTTATCCTCGCCTCTTCCATCCTCCTAATTCCCGTGAAATGAGGAATCCCGCTCTGTGTTAACCAGGAGACGTGACCCCAACGCTGCCCGGCTCTCCGGGAACCCCAAAACCATTTCACCGCTGTCTGGAGGATCCCGAAACGCTGTGGCACAACCGCGAGCTCCTTGTGCCGGCTCCACCGTCAGCGGAAAATAAAATCTTTATCCCCTTCTCCCCTTTTTTTTTCTTTGCCAGGGAAGGGGCACAACCAGGAGCAAGGTTTTCGCCCCGAGCCCTTTGAGGCAGCTCCCAGCAGGGCTCGACGAGAGCAGACGCTGGGGGTTTTGGCCCGGATGAGGCGATGCCAGCAGCTCTTTTTGGGGCAGAGCACCGGGATCGCAAGGACCCAGGCGTCGAGAGGAGGAGACGCCGCTTTTTTTTTTGGGGGGGGGGGGAAAAAGCATTTTGCTGCGCTAACCCGCGGTGATTAATCCCCCACGTGTGTCTCCCAGGCTAAACCCAGGGCTTTGATGTGTCACTGAGCATCATTCCCCCACCCCGCCCCTCTGCTTCTCCGCTCCTCAACAGAAAACATGAATCACGGCGACCGCTCGCCCTCCCTTAAAACGCACAATTCTCTTTTTTTTCCCCCCCTTTTTTAAACAAACAGGCGGCTTCCACTTCCACAGCAACAAACGCCCCACGAGGAGGAAGGATGAGCTCCGGGCTTTGCTTTCTCCACCCCCCCTGAGCACCTGCCCAACCTGTCCCCAGGCTCCATCCCCCGAATTCTCACTCTTTATTCGGCACAAGGGAGCTCAGAGCCCTCTCTCGAAGAGCTGGTAACACACACGGGGCAACACCGAGGTACGTGAGCAGGGAATTAGGGACAGCCACGTGAAACCGTCGCGGGTGGGTTAAGAGAAGATGATCCCGTGTCCCCCAGCCCGAGCTGGGAGGAAGGTTGTTCCCCCAGGTCCCTTCCTACCTCTGGCGGTGCCAAGTGGAGATCCCCGAGGCTCAGCCTCGTTTCCTATCACACGGGCTCGCAGATTGGCTTTTTTTACTCCCCGGATGAACGAGGTGGGTTTAATTCATTCACAAATATCCACAAGGACCTTTGAGGCCGTAGTTCATAACCCGGGAACGTTTCGGGAGGGAAACCTGCAGGGATTTTGGAGCCAGGACACCCTCAGGGCTGGGCAGGAGACCCCAGCACCCAGCAGCACCACCGGTGCCACCGGCGCCAGGTGCTCACTGCCTCCAGCATGGGGAAAAAGCCCCAGTGACCGCTGCAAGAGCCCTCGTGGTGTGCACGAGGCAAGCCTCACCTCCTAGGAGCCAAGAACGAGCAGAAATTAAGCTCCTCAGGGGAAAGGAAGCCGTGAGAGATGCCTCCAAAGGAGCCCGGAGCATCCCAGGGCCGCCCAGCACCGCGGCGCTCCGCCACCCTCCAAGCTCAGGCACCGCTGGGAGCTGCCCGAGCATCTCAGAGTGACAGAGCGACAAAGACAACCGGTTATTTTCCTATTAATAATTTTCCTAATAATCCTCCTAATGAGGCTGGGCTTAATTTGCCCGCTGCTGGCAGCCGGCTGGCTGAGGACGGAGCGCGTGCCGGGGGGGCTCGTGCACCGCTGCGCCAGGACAAATTGGGATGGATCCGTGCCCAGAGGGTCTGCAGCACCTCCACTTGCCTCCCAGAAAGCGTGGGGTTGGTAAAATGCGGGGGGGAGAGCCCTGCAGGGGATGCAAGGCGGGGGTAAGTCGGTGGGAATGCGTGGAGGGGGATGACGGGGGATGAAGGGCTTCTTGGAGAGAAGAATGAGCAGCCGGAGGGGTTCCCAAAAGGTCCCAGCGGTGATCAGAGCGGTGCAAAGCCAAAATCAAAGGTGAGATGTGAAGAAAAATGGGAACGGTGAGCTAAGCGAGAGGGAGCTGCCCGGCCAGGGTCCCAGCCTTTGTTCCAGGCGTCCCCAAAAAGCAGAGAGCCAGCACCTCGGGGACAGGAGCGGGGCTGGGCAATCCCAGCTTAATTACCCCCCAAAAAATCAAGATTAAAAAAAATAAGTGGTACGGGAATACATCTATTTTTTTCGAGAGCATCTTTTCGGGTTTCCCCTTCTTTGTTCCAGGCGCCACTTGTAGCACGCGGAGAGGGAGCGCGCAGCCCGGCAGCTCCTTTCCGGAAGGACCGGTGGCTTTGGGATGAAGCCCGGCCGTTATTTAGCCCACCGACACAGTGGGCAGGGAAAACAAGGGCGAAAAGAGGAAGCCAAGCTAAAATAAACGAAGCCCTAATCAAATAAACCGAGCCAAAAGAAAATAAACCAAGCCACGCTTCGGGCTCGGCCATTTTTGCGGGGCCGAGAGAACCTCCCGGCTGCGGGATGCTCCCGGTGACCCGGCCACGGAGCATCCCCCTTGAAACAAAGGTGTGGGAGGGGATCGTTGCCTTCAAATCCCGTTAGGGAGCCCTGATTATAAAGCACGCGCTCTGTCATGCAGCTCCGGCCCCGATGGTGCTTACCCTGTCCCGGGACGGCGGCGCTGGGAGCGGGGAGCAGCCCCCGGCTAAGAAAAGTGCAGAGGAAAGGTATTAAAAATAAATAAATAAATAAATAAGAGGAATTTTACCTGCGGGGATGCGGCACCGCGGAGCGGTTCGGCCCTGTTGCCACAGTAACCCTCCTGGTGCAGCCGAGATCGTTGATTATGAAACTAGAAAAATCAGCGGCTGCTAATTAGGGTGCGCCCCTGCGCCCAGCTGGCTCCGCGCGAGCCCCGCCACGCCGCCGAGAGCAACGCCGGGGAGCGACACGTTGGTCGGCACCGGGGGGGGCAGCCCGCCCCAAAAAAGAGCTTTGGGGGCAGTTTTAACACCTTTCTGCGTCCCCCTCCCGCAAATCCAGCTCGTTTGTTTGCCATTTCCATGGATGGGTGAGACTCAGCGGAGCAGGCTTCGCGTGCGCCCAGCTCACCCTACGAGCCCGCAGGTTACCGGAGCGCATCGCAAAACCCGCGAAAAATGGCTCGACGGGCGCTTGCAGGGCTGCAAAACCAGAGAGGTGATGCTTTCCCACGTCAGCCCAACCAAACGCTGGGGTTTTGATGCTGTGGAGCTGAAATTTGCCGTGCCCGGAGCTCGCCGAGCCCCCTGCTCCGACCCAGCTGTGCCGCAGCGGCTCCAGGCTGGAGCTCGGTGCCCCCCTGGCACCGACACGGGGGATTTGAGCTGAACATTTTGAGGCCTTGTTTCTGACCTTTTAATAGGCTTTTTTTTAACGGGAATTAGTCTTTTAGTGCTGCGTGCCCATGTACATGGTGTGGTGCAAGCCATTTTGGTGCGACCGCGGAGAGAACGTCTGCTTCGGTGGGCAATTAACAAACTTACTGCCAATTAGGGGCACGGCAGGCACGAGCAGCGCAGGCAGCGGGGCAGGAAGGCTGTCCCGGGAGGAGAGAGGTCCCGATGCTCACTCCGACACCTTTCTCCTGAAATAAACATTTTCCTACGGCCTTTGGAAGCGTCCCCGTGCAATCCCAGCGCCCGGACGAGCGCATCAGCACGGGCAGGTGTCCAAGGAGAGTTTTATGCTCGCAGCCTAGAGTCAACAGGAATAATCTGTGCGCAGGCGACACTTAAAAAAAGCAAACCCCACAAATCAGGAAACCACAAGCACCGCAGAGGAGGAATCAGGCCCACAGACCAGGGTGGGAGCGGGATGGGATGGGTGGGAGCGGGGTGGGATGGACCCACGGCGACTTGGGCACGTCAAAGCATTACGGGGCCAGCAGGGACTTGTGGAGAGGTTTTGGTCTTAAAATAAGGTCTGAAAAGGCTGGAAACAGGTTAATTAAAAATATAAATATAGAAGCTACATCTATAAAACCAGATCCACCTCCTCAATATTTCCTCTCATCAGCCCACGCTCCCCCAAACCCACCAAGCTCTCATTTTACCCCCGGGGCTCAATTTCCACGCCGCTATTTTCCTTCCCATCCTTTGCGCCCCGGCTGGGCGTCCTCGAAGGGGATAAAGCGATGCTCGGAGCCCCACCAAGACGCTGGGCACCTCAAATGGCCCTCACAGAGCCGTGCCCTTCGCCAAGGCAGCC
Organism: Nettapus auritus; assembly: GCA_011076525.1. Taxonomy (NCBI): domain Eukaryota; kingdom Metazoa; phylum Chordata; class Aves; order Anseriformes; family Anatidae; genus Nettapus; species Nettapus auritus. The sequence continues at coordinate 94,264,892 of CM021768.1, read as the reverse complement.
GGGAGAGGCTGCTGCTGCTGGCAAGGAGCGGGGCCGACGTGAAGAAAGCCTCGGCGCATTGCCATGGCTACTGCCACGCAGTAGCCATGAGTCCTCCTCTCGCAGAAGGCGCTCGGCTGTAACAGCAGCTTGTTTCGCCCGCCAGCCTGAAAGAAGCTCGGATCAGTGCAGAGAATGAGAGGAAAATGGGTTTTTAAGGTTTTCAGCCCACCCATCGGATGCAGAACGGGGCACGACGGCTCGGCGGTGCACCAGCAGCGAAGCAAATCTTAACGCTCGCTGGTCCTGGAAGAAAAACGCACTTCTCTGTCCTTGGAGGGGCTGGGAGGATTCCCTTTGAGCCCTGCCACGTTATCCACAACTCATTCTGCGTTTTAATCTCACCAGCAGAAGGCTGGAGGCGACGGCGGTACCGGCAGCGAGGGCGTTCACCGTCAGCCTTCAACACACTCAGGGCACGGAGGAGGATGGTGACCCGCAGAGAAACACCCCAAAAGAGAAGAAAAACAGCCTGGGCGAGCCAGAACTGTGGGGTTCATCCCGAGGACACCCCGGGGAGGCCACCGGGACCAGCCCAGCCTCCTCCCCTCTAGATGGAGCTCCAGGAGAAGCCTGAGGTCCCTTCCCAACGCCGAGGCGGACGCATCCTGTCGTCCCCAAAGAGCTCCCCGCCGACAGCTCGGTGCTAGGAGAACTGCAAGGGGTGAAAGGCAGCAAATCATCAGATCCATTATCCCCTCCTGCCATACTTTCCCCCTTCTGCTGGCCGCTTCCCAGCCCCAAACGAAATGATTTCCCCGAAATTTGGGGAGATTTAATCCGCAACGGGGCCGTGAATATTTCCGCCTGCAGGTCAGCGGCGTGTCCTGGCCATCGGGCGTGCGAAAAGCACCAAGAGGGAGTTTCGAGCTCCCTCGATGCCAGCAGCCTGGATGCTTGGAAAGGGAGGACGGGGTCAAGGTAACGCAGCTTTTAGGGCCCCTTCCCCTTTGGCAAGGCATTAAATATCACCCGGTGTCGCTCCCGTTCCAGTGGTGCCCAAAGAAATGCCACGGCAGCTCACGCTCCTCGCACCACGCACCGAGGACAGACCCGTCGGACCCCATCTTCATACAACAATCTGAAACATTCCCCTTGTAAACACACGGATTCAGCGGGATTTCGGGACCTACGTGCTCCGCGAGGGCTGCAGCTCCGTAAATTATCAAAGAGAGACCGCGAGCAGGCGCAGCTCGCCCGCCGATGGCACAGATTTTGGGGGAGGCCACCCCAACGACGCCAAATTCGCCTCGTTTCAGACCCATCCGCGACGATGGAGAACGGCACCCGGGTTGCTTTTATTTCGATGCAACAGCAACGCTTCGGACAGCAACAGAGACGTCCCCATCTCTGCCTTGTCCCAGCCTCGTGAGAAGGCTCTGGAAAGCGGCGATCCCACAAAAGAGCCCGTCCCCAGCACCCCCCGGCTGGCGGCACAATGCACAGAAGGCTCCTACACAAGGCAAACCCTGTTGCCGGAGCCCGACCTCGTATTTTTCTCTGCGGTGGCCAAGCTGAATAAATTCGTCTCGTTTTGCCCCCGTGAAATCCACCCTGCCGACGATCGGGGGCAAACCTGGCTCAAATTGCCCTCCTCTTCTTCGTAGTCTGAACCAAATCCGGGCAGATCAAGGATGCCGAGCGCACGGGTTTGGTTTTCTGCCTGGGAGGCTCCACCAGAATCTCTCCCCAACACCTCCCCAGGTACCGTGCGATGTCCGAGTGCAATGCAGGTTTAAAACACAATTTCTCCAGATGCCGAGAGGGGACCCAGCCAAAAACACGCAGGGGCACGACGCGGAGCCTGCCCCCAAAGCCAGGAGCCCACCAGCAGCAAGGCCCTCTCCTTGCTAGGGAGTTCCCTGTCTGCGTCGGACCAAACATCTGGGCTATTAAGCCCGGGGTTTTCAGAGCAGGTCTACGTGTTTGGAGGGGAAAAAATGACAAAGTGCTCGTGAGGCAGGGTTTTACCGAACGTAGACACGATAATTTCTTCCTCCCTCTGCCCTGTGTGACGTATAACCTCGCCTCTTCTCTTTCTCCAGACAAAGCGGTTCAACTTCTGGAAAAGCAGAGAAAAAAAGACGATGAAGAAGAAGAAAATGAAGAAGAAGATGAAGAAGAAGATGAAGACAAAGAAGACAAAGATGAAGATGAAGAAGAAGACGAAGATGAAGACAGAAAACAAAAGAAGATGAAGAAGACGAAGATGAAGAAGGCAAAGAAGAAGACGAGGAAGACGACAAAGAAGAAGACAAGGAATAATAAGAAGAAGAAGACAAAAAAGAAGACAAAAAAGATGAAGATGAAAAGATGAAAGAAAAAGAAGACAAAAGCAAAACTGAAAGGAAAAAGAAAAGGGAAAGGGAAAGGGAAAGGGAAAGGGAAAGGGAAAGGGAAAGG
>CM021768.1:94207984-94262440 GCA_011076525.1 Nettapus auritus | reverse complement strand
AAAGGGAAAGGGAAAGGGAAAGGGAAAGGGAAAGGGAAAGGGAAAGGGAAAGGAAAAGAAACGTGTCAAGCAAATAGCAGGGCAGCGGTGGGAACCTCCGCGGGGTGGGCGGTGAAGCTTGGTGTGAGTCTCCAAGCAGCCAGGAAGGGGCAGGCACAGTTCCTGTGCTTTGATGGGAAAACCCCAGCGCTGGCTTGGCAGATCCTGCCGCTGTAATTGAAGATGTTGTGCCCGTGCGACAGGGAGCAGAAGCTGAAGCCCTGTAATAGAACCGGCATAACTTTACATGAGGTATCCCGGGAGGACCGGAGCCGAGCAGGACAACATTTCTGCATGTGATTGACTCCGCCAGATTAGAGGGTTCCAGCTCCTTGTGGGCACGAGGCTGAAAGCAGCTGGGACACGAAGGAGGAGGAGGAGAGGATCACGGCGAGATCCCAACCCCGACACCGTGGCCAGGACACCCTGTGATGCCTTTGGCAGTCGTGTTCCTTGTCCCCAGACCTCCGTGTGCAGCGGCTGTAACGTGAAAACGAGAGGAGGCCGGCCAACACATCCACGCGCCCTTCAGCCCCTTGGCACCCATTTTATGGAGGAAACAGGCACAGGGATCAAAGGTGGCACTGGACGGGAGTGGGGAGGGAGCTGAATTTGTAGGGATGGGGTTTTAGAGGGTTGAGGGATCAGTTCTAACTTCCCTCCTGGCTCAAGCAGAGTTTCCAAATGCTTTGTGCCAAATGCTTTGGCCGTGTAACCTCAGCATCACCAGCGCAGAACAGCCCAAGAAGCAGAGGAAGGAGGGAAAAAAAAAAGATGTAAATTGGGCTTAACGATGGCACCGAGTGACAAAATAAAAGGATGAGCTCCTCCTCCTGCTTCTGCTTAGTGTCACCGTGCTGGGCCATCCTCAAACAGCCCTTCGTGTTTGACTGGAAAAGGAAAATCGGACTTAAATTCTCACCCCGGGAGGCCTTTGGTTGCAGGAGATGAAGGCAGCTCCGCTCAGGAAGCGAAGAAACCCCGACGAGGAGCTAAATCCCTGCTGCCCCAAGCCCTGGTGCTCCCTTGAAACAGGCTAAGACAAGTGGGCTTTTTTCCCCTCCTTTTCCCCAGCGAGACTGTGAAATGAAAAGCATCTCTGGCACGCAGGTGTCCCATGCCCACCAGCGACCCCCGTGGTCTGGGTGGAAGAACTCGGGGTTTCCGACACAACTTCTCACCCTCCCCACACGTGGGTTTTGGAGCAAAACCCGGGTTGAGGCAGAGAGGAATGCATTTTGTTCTATTATTTTTAATTGATCTTTTGTAGTGCTCTGATCCCGAACGCTCCCTAACAGCCCCGGGAGGACAGGCCCCGGCCTGCCGCTTGCTCGCACGCCGAGGAGAGAAGGAATGCTCCCGGGATTTCGCAGCCGATGTTCAAAGCCATCTGCGCTCCTCGGGCCACACCGCCCCAGCTGTTTGGAAGCAGGACTCCTCGTGTAATCCCGACGGCCTTGAGTCAGTTAAAGGCAGGGCCCAAGCTCTATTTACCTTGGCTCGGCCTTGCGGAGTCCTCTAGTTCCTCCCCGCGTAATGAGCATCCTGCCCGCGGGGAGGGGAGGGACGAGGAACCTCACCCCGTGAGTCCTGGCTCTTTTGCCACCTGTACCCCAAACCTTGGCCATGCCCAACAGCTGGAGTTAGTTCGGTATCAGGAAATACTGGAGTTGTTAAAGAAGACTGAGATCCTTCTTTTCTGGGTGAGGATTAAGCTCATAGACGAGCTCCAAGGTCACCCAGCGGTACTGGAGCCAAGAAAGAGCCCCACGGCTGATTTGATGAACCTGGTGCATCAGACTGATGTTCAGGGAGCTGAAACACCTGCTACGTATTATTTCAGAAAAAAAAATCCTCTTAGGGGAAAAAAAAACGCTCCTTGCTACTGAAGAAAGCCCTCACCCTGCCCTCCAAGCGCAGCGCACCGACACGCCGCTGGCACAAGGCGAGCCCACAACTTGTCCAACTGACCCAGTTCTCACAAACTGAACAAAACCGTCTCGTTTTTGTGGAAAAAAAAGGAGCAATTCTCACGAACCAGGGTACGTTTTCGGCACGTACAACTCACCGTCCCCTCCTGACCCATTTAGGCGCGCGTTCCCGCGGGGGGGGAACCGCCTTACCCGCCGTGTAAAAGCCTAAAATGACACCGCCCTACAAAGAGCCGGGATGAATTGACCCCTCTGAGCCAACCGGGTGCCGAGCTTTTATCTCCCCCTCATTGTTAACCGAGGCTGAAGCGGAATAATGGGACGACACAGGGCTATGCAAGGCACTCCGGCAAAGCCCTGCCTTAGCAACTCCATTGTGCCCGCGCTGACTATTGTATCTGGCTATTGGTTTGGAAAGCCAGCAGCATTTCACCCTCAGATATAGGTATATTTATGATTTCTGTCCCATTACTGCCAGCTTCCGCCACGGTGAAGGGAATTTAGCCGTGGGGTGGGAATTGGGAGCACAAAAGGCCGGTGGATGAGCGCTCCAGCTGTATTTTCTCGTCCTTCATCCAGTCTAGACTTAAAAGTCCCAGGACGCGGATGACTTCCGCCGCTCCGCCGCGGTATTAAAAAAGCAATAAAGGGAACAATAAAGCGTCACGACGGGTCTAAAATTAGCAGTTTGCAAAACAATCCGCGTTTATAATACCCCGAGCACAATGAGGGCAGAGGGGGACGGCTATTTTAAAGTCGCGGGATAAAAGGGAACCTCGCTCGAAACCCTTATCGGGCGATGAGATCTCTCCGCATTGTGTTTCGGTTCTGATACCAACTGAAATAACTGCCTCGAAGCTGCCCTTGTGCTCCCAGGAATTAGCTAAATTGAGGCAAGGCACCAAAATCACGCTGCCTTGCCCCAGCGGTGGGCGCGAGAGCTGCCCACGGTTATTTTCTGCCGGGCTTTAGGTTCCCCTACGTTTGGCAGCGCTTTTCCCCTTTGCACGCTTCGGCTTCTCGGAAGAGCAGAAAATGGATGGGTTGGTTTCCAGGTGATCTTTGGTCATATTCATGCTTTGGAGCTCGTGTAGTACCGAAGCCAGGACTGCGAGTCAATGGGTAATTTTGGAGGAGAACGCCCCAGAAGCTCTTCTGTTGGTGTTATTATTATTTTTAATAGAAATCCTGAACAGGGAGCAACGGTAGTCCCAGAAGAAATACTCCTCCCGTCGCCCAAGAAGATGAAGGTGTCCTTTAAAGCAGTATTTAGCCATCACGATGGAGAGGAGCCATGCAGAAACCATGCAGGACCGGGAAACACACAGCATCCAGCTCCCATAATGGGTGGAATTAAAGGAATTAAAGCCACCAGGGGATGAAATGGCTGCGAAGGAGAAAAGACCCTTCCTCCTGGAAAAGCAGCTCCCTTCCCAAGGAGCACAAGCGGATCCATCGGATCTGTAAGGGGACGGACGTGCCCCGAGCGCGGATCCAAGGGAAGCCCCTGGGGATTCTCATGTAGGACACCGGAGGTGGAAACGCCCCCGGTCCACTTCCATTTCTCACATTTAAAGAAGGAAACACGAGCCCTGTCGCTCAGGACCTAACAAAGGTGGGCATTACAGCTCGGATGGCCTCAGAAATAGCCTTGGGGGCACTCGGGTAACACACCGTGGACACGCATCCGTGTTTCAAGGACAAATATAACAGCAACTGCAGGGCTGCTGGCACTCGTCAGGGAGGTAAGGAATAATCTTTCTTCCGCTGAGGCTAAAATAAAAGGTTTCCTGGTATAGGTTTTCCATATGAGCCCCGCTGGGGTCATCTAACTAAATGCTCTACTGTGTTTTCCCTCCTCCCGGGCCCTACGACCACTTGCTCCCTGCTGAAAGTCCCAGCTTGGCCCCAGTTCACCCTTCCCAGGTAAGAAATTACTCTTGGATCTCTCTGTCCCTCCTTGGAAATTCCTACAGGGCCACAGATCCTCGATTTCCTTCCCACCAAGAGCAAAAGCGACCACCTGGGCAGGTAAAGGAGGCTGGTGGTGGTGCCGGAGCCTGATTCAGAATCCCTTCCACCACCAGCCCCCAACAAGTCCTCCTCCCTTCCAGACCTCTCAGCAGAAGGAAATGAAAACCACACGGCCTGGGCAAGGACGGGACCCATTAGATCATCTCGTCCTACCCACCACAAAGACGTTTCCCAACGAGAAACCTCCCAAATACTCCAGGCTTACTTAGAAAGCCCAGAGCAGCGGCGTTTCCACCTTTCCCCGTGGGATGTTACTCCTCCCCGCAGCCCACAACATCTCCCCGCCGGGCAGCCGTCCCCGTTAGATTTTCCTTGTGAAAATTTCTTCGTTTTCAATTTGCAGCCCCCATCCCTCCCCTGCCTACGTGCATTTATGAGCTACACTAATTAAACAGATTAATACTAAAAAGGAATCGCCGTTTAGGAATAAATTAGCGTGTTTTCCTTTTATCCTCTACGCAAAGGACCAACGTGTCAAACAAAGCCTTGAGTCTCTCTGACATCTTCCATTTCTAAATTGGTCCCACTGCTCATAATTATTACACCTCCCCTCCACCCAGACAAGTTCATTCGCTTCCCTTTCCCCCTCCTTTTTGGGGGAAAAGGGAGGAAGGCAGAGAAAAAAGGGGAAAGAGTGGGATCGGGGAGAAAGGAGAGGGACGTGGCCCAACAGAGCAGTCCAAGAGGTTACAACAGTCCCAGCACATACGAAAATTGAGGCTCTGATGGATATTCCTGACCCGGTTGTAGATGTAGGATCTGGGTTTATCCAATAATGGGGCTTTTCCGCAGCAGGGAAGGAGGAGAGAGCCCGACTTCTGGGCAAACTGCAGGCACCGGCTTTGAACACGAAGAACTGACGTCTTGAAATGCTGCTCCAAGAAAAAAATAATCGCATTTTCATAAAAATCGGGCCTCACATGTACACAAGTTTCGACCGAAAACCTCCTAAAGAAAGCCTCGATCGTAGAAGTCCAGCGCAATGTGCCAGCGCCTTTCCTGGTCGATTTTAAATATAAAATTATACAATTTTCCACCCAAATCTGCCCGTTGGTGGTACTCTGAGTTACGTAAGGTATTTTGGGGATTAATCAGAATGGAAATTCTCTTATTTAACAAATAATTCCCCCGTTGACCTAAGAGCCCCCCTGCTACTCAGGGTCCCGGTCTGGGCTGTTCAGCTGACACGAGGAGGAAAATAAATGGACTTGTGGTCAAGACTTTCTCAGCCTACACTTTTGGGTTTCAACTCATTAAGAACATTACCTTAAATGCAAGATCTCCATTTCCAGGGAAGGCTGGGAAGTGTAAAAAAGGGGATTTGGGGGAAAGACGAAGGCAACGGGGTGGAATTGCCACAGAGAGTTCACCTACACCGCTGGACTTGGTTTGACGCGCTAACATTTGGCTGGCCGGCCACCTTGACGCCTTCTCACCCCAAACATTTCACCTTTTAAGGTTTCGCCGAAGGAAAACGTCTTCCCGTCCAAGGGTCTGGAAGTTACGGGGACGTTTTTGGTGTAGGGGTGTTCCGGGTAGGAATCCCCATCGAGGAGGACGGCCGGGAAGCGGGCACTGTGTAAGGGCTCCGTGCTCGTGTTAGCACCAAAGCTCACGTCCCACCCTTGTGTAGCGTGGTCGAATATTTCAAAATATGCAGCCGACCTCAGCGTGTCCACGTCTCCTCCGTGCCCTTTACCTTTTCCGACGGCTTCTCCTGGACGGGAAGGAGGAGGGCGGCCGAGCTGCAGCGAGCGCGGCAAGAGCCAGGAACCGCTGCAGCCGCTGGCCTGGAGCCAGGCTGGGCTTTCTGTGTTAAAAACGTGCATGTAAGAATAAATACGCATTCCGAGGGCTCCAAAGCTTATTATCGGACAGAAATAAAGCGGGTTTGGGAAATGGGAAAGGCAAATCAGTGGGGAAACGGGGAGAACGAGCAGGCAGCCTGCCCTTCTTTCGCCGCACCTCTTGGCGGCGAAGGAAGCGGTTGTAGGGCGTTTATTTGCAAAATCACGGCCAGTAAATCCAGCTGCAGCAATGCCCTCCCTCGTGTCGCTTGCTCCTTGGTGCTAGGAAAGTCCGACAGGCAGGCAGGTGCCCCTCTCCTTCCCCTGTTTTTTTGGGAATCGTCGATGCCCGAAATCAGAGTCAGTCGGAAGCATTATTAGGGGAGGCGCAGGATGGGAAGGGCTGGCCCCTAGCCCTGTACGCGTTGTTTCAAAGCCTCCGAGGGAAAATAGAAAGCCCTAAAAGGGCCACGACCACTGTCAGCGATGTGAATACCTCTGAAAAGGTATTCTGAAAACGAATGGCTGTTGGCAGAGGGAAAGCATTAGAGAAATTCAAGTGATTTAGGCAAAGCTGCCCAATTCCTCCCTTCCCCTGCGTGTAGGAACCGTCACGAGTAAACCACTCGGAATTCAACTCGCTGCTTGGAAAAATCACCGAGGTCAAAAGCATGGCAGAAAACAAGAAAAAGAAAGGATTAAACAAATGGATGATATAATCTGCGCTGCTATAATTCAAGCCTCGGAGATCTAAATAGCTGCACCGCGGGGCTCGAGCCAACTGCTAATTTACAGCGCTGCCGGGCCGGGGGGGCAGCTCCCACTCCCACAAGCCCAGCGATCACTAATTGCTCCTTTCTGCATCTCTGACACCTTCCTCGGAAGCCCTACGGCTGGTGCCAGCTCGCAGAAGGCACCGGAGAGCCCGAGATGTGTGGGGATGTGCCTCGTTGTTGCTGTGACCCGCACGGTCCCGGTGCTCTCGTGGGTCCCTGTGCGAACCAAGAGGTGGTGGCTCTCACCTACCTGGACAGGGCACAGCACCGGGGACATTGCCTGGGGTCTGTGACCACAACCCTGTGACCCTTAATGATCCGTTATCTGAAGGATCCGATCAGTTCTCGTCAAGGGAGGCTCTAGGAGAGGAGTTAAATGTAGGACCGCTTGCGTTTTGCCTTGTATCTGATTGCACGGCTGTGCTTTGTGCAAATCCCGACAGCTTTGGGAAAAGCATGCTCAGAACCTGATTTAAAGAAGAAACCAGAAGACCCAGGTCCTCCAGATGCAGACCACCTTCGTGCCTTTTCTGGTGAAGCACTTCAGAAAAAATCTGGCTCCCGGCAAGCAGCAGCAGCTCACCAGGGTAAGAAAATAAAGCCATTCCGGTCTCAGTTTCATAGCCATAGGGTTTACATACTGCCCGGCACGGATCTCGGGGAAAAAAACCACGAAGATGTTCACCGGGAGCCTGCTGGGCACAGTCCAGCTGCTTTCGTGGTGGGACCGAGCGGTGATGCTCAAACCAACCGCGGTACGGGGACCAAAAGCGATGCTGAGCGTGCCGGTGACGACCTGCATCGCGTCACCCTCACGGCATTTTCGGTTAAGCAGTTGATGAAGATGAATCATCGTCTCCAGCCAGCTGACAGACGTTCAAAAAGCACAGAAAAAGGCACGTTAATAACTACAGAAAACTCTTGAACACCTGCCTGAGGGGTGAGTGGCTAGCAGCTAGTGCCTCCTGTTATTAAAGGGCAAATAAAATTGAAGCAGGGAGATGTTTGGAAGCAGTTAATGCAGAAGAGAACACGGGTTGCCCACCCAACATCTTCTGCTGAGCACCCGGCTGATGGATGGGGATTTTTGGGGTGCTTGGGGAGCTTCTGTGCCCGCAGGCACCTGGCTGTGTGCCCCCCGAGCCAGGGCTTGTGTCGGGGAGAAGAGGAAACGCTGCGACCCCGCGGGCTGGGCTGGCGGCTGAGCCGCAGGTCCCTTTCCTGTGCTCGGTCCTCCGGGGAAACAAACCTTCCTAAAGCATCCGTGAGCTCTCGGCCAGGAGATTTTGGCCTCCTCGCAGCTCTGCAGGAGGCAGAGCAGCACCAGCGAGGTGCCACGGGCGCCTTCTGGCACCGAGCACCCTGCCCTGCTCCCGGTTTTATCAGAAGCGGTGTCGGGTCGGTGAGCCGGCCCCGAGCTGAAGGCAGCGAGCCCTTGCCACGGCGGGCTCAGAACGGTTTTTCAGCTGTAATTTCGGGCAAGGCTCAGCTGTGCCTTCACGGGGACACCTGTGCTCTGGGGGCTGAACCCCTGAACAGCTCCAGCCGTGAACCCCAGCGGCTCCAGCCGTGCGTCCATCCGAAGCCGACCGAAAGCATCCCGGCAATGCCTCCCCTGCCCACCAGCACCAGGGGGTCTGACCAGCCTCTCCCGGCCAACCCAACCCCGTTCTTCAACTTCAGCCCTTCCTCGGGTCATCCTTCTTGCTGGCCCATCCCCGGCTGGTTCCCTTTCCGTATGCAGACCCTACATCCCCTCCCCGTGCACGCCCCAGCAGGCGGTAACGAAACCCGGACGGGTTTGTGGCCGCAGAGCCCTTCCTGCTCCTGCCCCCCCGCACCTCAGCAGCTCAGCCAGAGGTTTGGATGCCGTAATAAATCCTCTCGTCCAGGGAGGAGCAGCAGCAGTTAATGCACAGAACTGGTCTGTCCCAAATACGAAGTCTTTTACAAAACTTACGGCGCTTGGATGCCCCCCCGCTCCCCTCGCGGCACCGTTTTGCTCGCTCAACCTCGTCACTTCTCCAACCCCCCCCTACAGTCCACGTGAACATTTTGGGGTGGCTTTTTTATTTCTGCTGTTTTTTTTTCTTCGTTTTTCGTTATGGACGAGGTCCATTTCTGCTGGCAGACCTCCACCACTTCAGCCTCGTGCTTCCTCGGAGCTCGGCACGAGGTCAGAGCCGAGGCTGCCCGCAGCATCTCCTAGGGGAGGTGCGGGCACACCGGCACGCTGCACCCCCAAGAGACTTTGCAGCGGGGAAAGGGAAGAGCCACGCAGAAATAAAACATGGTTTTGGACTATAAACTCCATCCCTAATGTAGAATTTTGCTTTACAGAGCTCCTTCCCTCTCGCCAGCTCTCCAAGGAGCCCCATGAGCTTGCTGGATTGTGCATCAAAGCAAATGCTCTTGCAAAACCCCAAGGGTTGAAATATTTTTCCCCCACAGGCAGCAGGCTTCAGCCAGCATCCCACAGGACACCAGAACCAACCCTGACCCAGGACGGAAGCACCTGGATAGCAGAGAAGGGGCAGGAGGGCGGGTGTACATCTCGGAAACGCACCAGCCTTGACAATTAGCTACACGCTGCGTTCAAAAAGCAAGTCTGGGAGTCAAATTCATGAGCCAACGAGCCACGGTCACCCAAAACCGAGCTGCATTTTAACATTTTCCTCCCCCTCAGCCTCCAGATAATCCTTGCTCGATCCATCAGGAATAATTTACCTCTTCCCACAGCGAGCGCATCCCTCGGCGCAGCAGGTACCAGCCGCCTGTCCTCGGTCTAGGTGCTGTGACGCTCGGACCAGGCTCAGAGCAACTGGCTCTGCTTGTGAGAGCGACACAGGTTTTTGTCTCAGAACCAGGATTTACGCATCAAAAGCTCCCCTGCCTCTCCCCACCTGCAGCAGCTTACCTGCTACCAGCTCCTTGCTTCCCGAAAACCGCCTCTACCTCCGACCGTCACGGGCGGAACGTCGCGGCACTGCGAGCACGCCGCTCCTCCACGGGGTACTGCCTCCAGCCCGCCTCATCCCCGGTCTCCATCCTGATATAAAACCCCACGGTCGTCGATTTGCCCTAAAAACGACTCGGTGTGAAAAGGGAACAGGTCCCCGAGCGAGCAGCGCGGACCTCGGCGGTTCCTCCCCGCAAGCAGCTCATGCGTGCGCGCGCTACGAGTACGACAAAGCCGCCCGACCGCGGGCTGGAACTGCCAGAGCTCCACGTGCCGCTTGCCAAATTCCTGTAGCCTACGTCACTTTTGTTTTCTTTTTAATCACGGCAGAAGCCACGGAAGATTTTAGACAGCGACGTTAGAGGAAAAGGCAGCGGTCAAGGGGGAGACGACGCCTCGTAAAAGAGGAAAGCGAGCCCGAGGACAGGGGGTTTCCAGCGTATCGCTGCTGGAAAGACCCGGTAGGTTGATACGTTTAACTCTCCGCATTGAACTGGGAGTATTCGGGCTACAAAACATTTAAATGACATCACGAGAGCTGCGCTGTAGGCAATGAGCGAGGCCGTGTCGGTAGGCGCGGACCCGTCGAGCCGCATTGCTGACCTGCATTCCGCCGTCGGACGGATCGCCCAGCGCTCCGCGGGGTTCTCGTCACGCCGTAAGGAGCCGGGGCAGGAAACCTGGGGGTGCGACTGCGTAATTTCACGGCCTTCGGCTTGCGTAAGGCGGAGCTGGGTGCTCTCATCGATGCCTCCGCCTTCGGTGTTGTGACCGCGGTTGTCAGAAGGGCGCCCCGAATCCGTCGCTGAACAGCCTATAAAATAAAGGCACTCGCCTCTTTACCAACAAACCCAAAGGGCAACTGGTTAAATTTCCTTTCCGTGCATTATTTAGCAGGCACTTCTGCCATCTCGTTCATCCCTGGGGTTTCCAAATCCCCCCTGATGTTTGGCAGTCTCCTTTGCCCCGGGGAGGCCACGGCCACTCACGCTCGGGGTTTCCTGCCGCGGACCTTTCGTCTGCTCTGCTTCTTCGTTGGCCTTTCATCATCGGATAGCAGGGACCTGACCTGTTAACACCCCCCTGCCACGGTGGGACGGGGGAAAGGAAAGCCAACATCAGCACCGAGGACGCCTTGGAAGAGCAGGAGCGGACAGAGGCGACTTAAAACAAAGGAAACACGCACCCCTCCATCCTTCAGAGGCACATCCCGGCCTCCCGCGATGACTAAGGAGTCCGAAATCCTTCCCTTCTGCGTTTTCACTTCCTCGACTTGTCATCTCCTCCCATTGTTCTCGCCGGGATCAGATAAACTCCGTGCTGGCAAGGAGCGGGCGCTCACCTCTGTTACCCAATGCCGCGCACGCGGAGGAACGCAGGTTTCGCCGAGGCTCAGTAAGAGAAAGATCTGGTTTGAGCTGGGAAAGCAAACACTTGAATCACCTCGCGTGCCATTCGCTTGATTGGAAGGGTATTTTCTTTTCAAGGAGACGCAGATCGGCTCAGCCCTTCCACGGAACCAAAGGCAACCAGAGCAGAGACGTGTCTGAAGCCCCTGACGTGGAAAAGAACTTTCCTGCAGATTCAGCTCCACCGGTTTTATCAGTGGCTGATTGTAATTAGCCTTGCCTGATCTCAGCGAGGGCGCAGTGTTGAGGAAACCCTCAAAACTCAGCAAGTGAACGCCACTGAGAAGCCGAGCACAGGATGCAGACGGCAGCTGCAAGCCTCCTGAAAGCTTGGCCTGCGGTTTGCTACGCCCTGCAACCACCAGCCTGCTGCAGCTTCCCGTCCCGCTCAGGTGCCAGGTACGTCAGTTGCTGCCAGCACTTTTTCAAGACCGTATTGCAAAAATAAAAGAAAAATCACCCGTTTCACGATTTCTACGCGCTGATCGTTACGCCGAATTAGCATACGGGCTGCAGGCGGCGTCGAGATGAGGTCTTCCTTAACACCTGCCGGGGGGAAACCTGTTTGCAGAAGGAGGCACCGGAAAAAAAAACCCTACCGGTGAGGGAGGAGGCGGCTGCCAGCAGTGAAACGGGGGGTGGAGGTGTTTGCTCCTACACAGCAGCTCCAGGTAGGGCCAGCAGGTCCCTGCACGCTTCCCGGCGGGGTTTCTGTCCGCAGTTGTCTCGTCGGGTGGTTTTGGCACTAACAGGCCAGGAGGTCGGCTCGCATCAGAGATGTCGGGTTCGAGGCGGAACGTTGAAGCTTCGTGGAGGAGACGACTGGTCCAAGTGCCTGCGGGGGCTCAGGAGCACAAGCACCAGGGGTCTGTGATTTCTGGTCTCGGGGCAACCTTTGCGGGTCTCAAATGTCCCCCAGGAGTCAAGCTGCACATCAGCAAAAGCCAAAATGTGAGAGCGGCCTCTACAACCTTGACAAGGACTACAGCCACCAGCAGCTTTGATCAAAACTCTGTCTTCTAAGATCAAAATCAATCTTCTAAGCGGGGTGAAAAGCCTTTCTCATCTTGGCCACCATCCAACGCAGAAGCCACCAGGGTGAAGACCTCTGCAGAAGAACCAAGGTCTTCCTGGCCACTGGGCACACAGCAAAGGGACAGGTTGACCAGGCTTGGGTCATCTCCTCCTTGCTTCTTCTTCAGTTTGCTCCCAGCTGCCGTGTGATCGGTGAGAAGACAAAACGATGGCACAAAATGGTCTTCCAAGGAGTTTACCTTTCGGAGCGGCTCCTGGAGATCTCCTTGGGCCCCTCCGAGGGCAGCCGGTGCCTCGGCGCAGCCTCCCTTGCAGCAGCAGCGCTCCAACAACAAATTAAACTTCAAGTTAATAAGGGAACGCATACCAGCGGAGCGAGCCAACCACAATTACCGACTATTATCAGCCAGGAAAGATCTTTCAGTTATTGTGGGTAGCGCTGAAAACATCGGCTCGGTGATCAGCGCCGCTGGAGACGGCGAGAAGAAAACCACACGCGTTGAGTATCGCGCAACGCCCCGGGGCACGGCCTCGCTCCCCACCTCCCGAAGGATGCTGCCAACGCGGCTGGGAAAGGCTCAGGGCAGGACAGGGACGATCTGGAGGAGGTGAGCAGCTTCTTGTGGATTTTTTTGGAAGAAGAAACGTGGTTTTAGTACCCCCAGCCTCGACAAAACGTCGCAGCAGGCGCTCCGCACAGCACCGGTGCCGATATGACTGTCGCCAACCCCATTTTTGAGCGGCTCACCGCTCAACCTGAACTTCTAACCCGCTCAAAAACCCCACCCAGCCCAGCTGTATCCGCAGCAGCGAACCGTTATTCATCACAGAACCATCTCGGTGGGAAAAGACCTTCGAGGTCTGCACGTCCAGCCTCTTACTTTGGGCACGCCGCGGCGCTCTTCCCAACCCAACACCGTAGATGCGAGCGGGGGGACCACGCGGGCACCCCCAGCCTCGTCTCCCACACCTCTGACATGCTGAATTGATATCCCAAAGGAAGAAATTCTCCTTTTTCCCTGTCAAAAGCAATTTTTGAGGGAATAAGTACGTTCTAGGCAAAGCCTTTTAGAGAACAGCCTAACACGTTCGTCTTTTCTACGGTCTACTTCCCTTCTGTCTAGGAAAATAAAGGATTATCAGCTAATTATTTAATACCGGCAAGTTTAGTCAAATTTTAAGTGGCGACGACGGATTTAGCATCCATTCAGAATTCTGAGCTAGAATACTAAGCCAACCTCTCCACCAGAAGCCTGGTTTTAATCCCCCCAAGCTTCAAGTGATCCTTTCATAGCTCCTCCTATTCCTACGAGACATCGTCATTTAAAATATTGGATAATTCGAGGCTGCAAGCCTGAAGGTTTCTTCGAAACGTCAGCTTCTTGCTTTTTGAAGACAGACTGATGGCACTGTAGCTAATTTGCTTAATTAGTAATTTACAGGAAGATCTCTCCACTAAGAGGATGGAAAACCCTTTAAATGAAACGCTCTAAGTGCAAAATCAAGAGGCCATCCATAATGGGTGTTTACGCCCATACTCTACGGATTTGGGGCTGTAGTTCCTGCCGTTGATGGACTCATTCCTCCCATCCACAGAGCTGAAAACCAAAAAGGCCGAACGCATTGTCCCAGGGCCTCCCTCTAACCGGGAGCGTGGCTTTTTCAATATCACGCCGAGATGGAAAATTGGCTGAGAAGGAAAGAGGTCAGCAGAGAAAATAAACGCGGGCGTCAGGATGCTGTCACACGGCCCCGTCCGCCCCGGATGGAAGGAGTTTTCCCCCAAATTTCAGCAGCCGTGTGCTGTCCCCCCGGCGCACAAACCTTGCAAAACACCCATGGGTGCTGGTGGAGCGCGGGGAGAAGGCT
Organism: Nettapus auritus; assembly: GCA_011076525.1. Taxonomy (NCBI): domain Eukaryota; kingdom Metazoa; phylum Chordata; class Aves; order Anseriformes; family Anatidae; genus Nettapus; species Nettapus auritus. Next base: position 94,248,601 of record CM021768.1, on the reverse strand, counting down.
CGCCCAGATGTTCGTTTTGTAAGAAATGGTAATTCATGCAAATCCCTGCTCCGAGCAAATTCCACAGTACTGCATCTTATCGCAAGCCAAACAAAAAAGTACAGATACATTGGAGATCCGTAAGCCTGCATTAAAAGAATTTGCTCTTGTTACGGCTTGAATTTCCCCCTCTCCCTGCCGGTTAAGCTATCCAGCACCGCCAAACCCCGAGCAAACCGCTAATTCCGGTGGTGCTAAAAGGAAGCGTAAACCCCAACCGCGACATAAGGTAACGTCTGTGTGAGAGGGCCAGAGATATACAGAGATATAACGCACCCCACGCTCACTCAAAACACTTTCTTAAACATTTACAGCCCAAAAAGTGAGAATAAAATCCTGCTCTTGGTCCCACCTGGGCTCCCAAGCATCCCCCAAAATGTTGCTGGGTTTGGGGTGTTTGCCGCCGTGGTGGGAACTCGGAGCCTTGAACCTTTCCAAGCTGCTCAACCCAGATGTTTTACGAGCTCAGGTGAACGTGGAGGGTCCTGAAGTGTTACGTACAGTCAGGTGGCTCGTGTAGAGCCAGCTGAAGGGGTGTCCCCGCGGTAAAGACGCCCCAAAATGCAGAGGGAACGAAGGAGCCGCGGGCGCCCACACGAGCCCCAGGGCAGGAAACCCAGAGCGGGAGCCAAGGGAGATGCCACGGGCACCCATCCGTCACCTCTGAAGCACCTGAAATCCCTTCCTCCAGCTCCTGAAGACCCTCCCATGACTTTTTTCAATCCATTGCAAAGATCGGCTCACATTCAGGTGCCAAAACAGTGCCCTCCAGCGCCCCGACACGCTCCGCAGCCAGCCTCAGCAAGGCCAGACCCCAGGTTCTCGAGCAGGGATTGCCCAAACGACTTATTTTTTAGCTCCGTGCACACTTGGGTCTTCTTTCCAGTGTTGTGCAACAGCTCGGTGCTTTCAACAGCAGGGATTTTCCTCTGTTTCATTCATCAAGAACTCAGCGCTCCCTTACCGCACCTGGAGACGGACCAGCTTTCCACAGAAGCCCAAGCCGGCGAAAATAAACTAATAAAATGTATTTTTAGGGTTTATTTTTTCTTGGGGGGGGGGGGGGGGGAAATGGCAAGCTAGAACCTGAATTCCAACTCAACCACGAGGCTTCAGCGGAACAAAAACATCCCTGTGCTGAGCGCTCTCAAACGGGAGTCGTGCCCCTTCCAACCCCACGCCAACAGAGCCCGCATTATCCTTTGGGGGAGGAAGTCGGATTTTTTCCACTTAGCTACGTTCCCAGGTAATTCTTAAATAAGATTTCCCTTCCCCTGTGTTTAAAGGGACGTTCTGCTCCAAGACAAGGAGGGGATGCCTTAATGCCCCTCTGTATTGCCGTGGCTGGGTACCGAACCCTAAAATAGCGACGAGCGCTCCGCCGCCGGCCTGGGGTTTGTTTCAAGGAGAAGGCAAATTCCGAGAGGCCAAAATCCACAACGCTTCTTCCTACCTTAATTATCGTCAGTAAATCGTCCACCTGCATGTCATTAGGAGCCCATAAAGGTTCTTCCAGCGGTGCCCCCTGCAAACAAACCAAAAAAAGAGCTTTTAAAACCAGGCAGTTACAATTCGGCGACGTCTTTGCACAACAGAATCTCCACTGCAAGGCAGTTCCGTGACATTTTACCTACATGCAAAATGCTCGTTTTTGTTATTGAGACAGGCTTGGAGGCAGAAGGAATGCAAAAAGGATGATTTTGAAAACCACAGCTAGAAAAAGGAGAGATATCGCGTTCGTGGCTCCGTACTGGTGTGGATTCACCCAGGGCGGCGGGGAAACGCGTCGAAGCGGCTCCGTATTTGTTCATTTTTCCCCAACCCCAAGCACAGAGGCCAGGAAACCCCAAATCCATCCCCATGCCTTGTGATGGCCATGCAGCACCGGGGTTCCCCAGATCCAAGCCCCTCCGGACACATACTTTGGCTGTAGGGTCAAGCACAACCTACAATCTCTGTTCTCCCTCCCAACGCATTGCTGACCTACACCGGCTCTTCGAAGCCAGGTTTGGCCCAAACCATCTATTTGGGCACAATTTATCCATCCGAGAACAAAGCTGCCAGGTTCAGGCACGGCCTCGGACGGCACCGATGAGCTCGTGAAAAATCTGAGGCCGTGGCAAAAAAAACAAAGTGCAAAAATAACAAAAGTTTTTGCAAAGCGGTGGGCGCTCCCATTGCCTTCCAGGAGGAAGCCGACATCGCGCCGCGGGAAAAAACCTACGCTGGGAGGTAATAATGATAAAAAATCACATGAAAAGCTAGAACGAAAGCAGAAGCGAGGTGGCTGTAAAGCTGGAGGAGGAGTAGCGGGGATTCCTGGTGGGCACCTGGATCCTTCCGACGGGCCACGAGCTCACGTCACGCAGGAGGTACCTGCACCAAGACCTCCTCGTGGTACAAACACGAGAATATCGATGGCCAAAGGGCAAACGCACGAGAGTCCACCTCGACAACAGCACCGTTACCGTCTGTAGTGGTTATTTGTAGGTGTCAGGGTTAGCGTGTATGTTATTTATGTGTATGTTTGGAGGGAGACAATTCAAGCAGGTAAAGCCGTTCTCTTGTTAGGGCACGTCAATAGTAAGGAAGATACGCTGGCTTCAGGAAGGAGCTTCCATTTCCTACAGCCAAAATTCAGTTTTCCAGGACCCAGAGCATCAGGAAACCCAACATTGACCCAGTCTAAGCATTTTGGGACAGCACAGTAACACAAAGGTTCTCAAGAAGGGGCTTCAGCTATGAGAGAGACCCAGAGTCAGCAGCCAAACATCTCCCAGCCAACGCTGCAAGCCTCGAGATCCCTCTGCACACCTTGCAAGCAATGAGGGCAGGTGAAGGAGAAGCTGACTGCATGCTGTCCTATTTTAGATTTCACTGGAAGAAAGCTTTATTGCTAAGAAGCCAGGAGGATTGTCCGCGTGTTTCTTGAAATGCACAAGTAGGAGAGGAAGAGCTGGGGGTTTGCAAGCTCCATCCATGTAGAAATGAGACATCCAGGCTCAGGAACTAGGAGGGCAGCTATGGAAGAGCCCCGTTAACAAAACGCTTCGGGGTTTGCAGCACGTGCTGGGGCTCGAGGCAACTCCACCGGGTTCGTTAGCCCAGGACATTAAGGCTACAAAACGCCGAAACGCTCAAGATCCTCCCCCCGCTCACCCGGGGCTGACAAAGGTGGCTTACGGTTCTCGGGCCGCTCCGTCTCTTATTAAAATAATTAAGGGAGCAATAAGCCAGGTATTAGCCGGCTAGACAGAGCAAATCCCACCGCCCGCGTAATCCACCTGGAAGCCAAGTGTTCCCAGGAAGCTGCCCCTAATCCCTACAAAGCTCGGTCCAGGGAGCTTTTCTTCCCCTGCCTCCTGCCACCTGCCGCACGCCCCTTCGTGCTGCCAGAGCTTTTGGGGACAAACCAACACGGGAATTAACGTTTTGGTAGCAAAGCACAAATTTTGGATGCTTCAGACGTCGCGTGGCACGGGCAGCTTTACGCTTGGGTTGAAAGCAGACCCGCTCCTCTCCGCGCTGGGTTTCATCGCACGTATCAACGCACACAGATCGGGACAATCTGGGCGTAAATCAGGTGTGGTTGCGCTGGTTTAGATGTGCCCAGCGTGTCTGCAAGCTGCCAGTTCACCAAAAAGGAGCGAGGAGACCTGCAGGGACCGCTGGCATCGCCTGAAGCTCTAATTCCCCTTCCTACAGATCTCCCCCTAGCCTCCACCGACTGATTTATGGAGACAGGGAGAGGCTGCCTGGAAAATAAACCACCAGGATGCTGTGATGGTTTTACTCGGGTGGGCAGCCGAGCTCCACCACAACCGCTCTCTCACTCCCCCTCCTCAAAGAGGAGTGAGGAGAAAATACGATGAAAGGGGCTCAAGGGTTGAGATAAGGACTAGGAGATCGCGCAATAATTATCATGACGGGCAAAACAGACTCAGCATAGAGAGAAAGTAAGATTTATTGCTTATACTAACAAGCTAGAGAAGTGAGAAACAAAGAAAAGAAACCAAAAGCACCTCCCCCCCATCCACCCTCTTCCACCTCCTCCCCCCGAGCGGCGCAGGGGAACCAGGGAATGGGGGTTATGGTCAGTCTACAGCACTTCTTCTCTGCCGCTCCTTCTCGGTCACTCTTGTCCCCTGTGCTGTGGGGTCCCACCCACGGGATGCAGTCCTTGCTGAACTGATCCAGCGTGGGCTGTCCACAGGCAGCAGCTCTCCAAGAACTGCTCCATATATGGGTCCGTACCACGGGGTCCATCCCTTTGGAGCAAACTGCTCCAACCTGGGTCCCCCACGGGCAGCAGCTCCTGCCGGGTCACCTGCTCCTGCGTGGTCTCCTCTCCACGGGCTGCAGGTCCGGCCCGGAATCTGCTCCGGCAGGGGTCTTCCACAGGCCGCAGTCTCCTTCGGGGCACAGGCTCCACCGTGGTCTCCTCCACGGGCTGCAGCGTGGATCCCTGCTCCACCGTGGTACTCCATGGGCTGCAGGGGGACATCCTGCTTCACCATGGTCCTCACCACAGGCCGCAGGGGACTTCTGCTCCGGCGCCTGGAGCACCTCTCCCCCTCCTTCTTCACTGACCTTGGCGCCTGCAAGGCTGTTTCTCACTCCTCTCACCCTCCCAGCTGCTGAGTGGCGCAGCGGTTTTTTTCCCTGTCTTAAATATGCTCTCACAGAGGCGCAAAACAACATCGCTTATTGGCTCAGCTCTGGTCAGCAGTGGGGCCCTTACCAAACATGGGGCAGCTTCTAGATCCTTCTCACAGAAGCCACCCCTATGGCCCCCCCTGCTACCAAAACCTTGCCATGTAAACCCACTACAGATGCAAACACCGATGTGCAGGGAAAATAATAAAGGGTAGGAGACTCAAATAATCCCCCGTGTTTTAATTATCTGCCCTACCCTGAAGAAGCAAGGCATCCCAGGCAGGACAGGAGCTATGGAGGGTGGCTCTGCTCCTGTCTGGCCCCTCACTCCTCCGGCCGGCACCAGGGCAGCTCCTCAGCTCCTTCCATTTCCCTACCAGAACCTCTCGCCAATTTAGCTGCCAAACGGGATCGTTACGATGAAAAATCCTACCTGGGGGACTCGGGCTCGTTCTCACTTCAGAGGGAACCCGAGCTCGGTCTGTTCTACCGGGATGCAGCCAGGAGTGTTTCCTCTGACAGCCGTGCTGGCACTTTGCCTGGCTAAAAACGCGCTGCAGAAGAGCCCCAAGCACTGACCCACGGCTAGAAATGCTTAAAAAACACCAAATGTTGAATTTTCAGAGAATAACGGGGCCTAAACACCAAAACAGCCCAGGAAGGGAAGCCCGAGTGAAAGGTTTTTAAAGGCTTTCAGCCTCGGTGTTCCTGCGCTCCCGTATCCCTTCGCCGCTTTGATGGGGTAAATATCAGAGGATGGGTTTGGGGCACCCAGAAGCTGAAAGTCCGCGGCACGGAGGCAGGGCACAGCCCCGAGACCCCGACAAAAAACCCGTGGAGGCACCTGGAGGAGCGATGATCAGAGCCCTAAATGCTGCCTGAAGCCAGGAGCAGCGAGCAAACCCCAATCGACCCGCGGCCAAGGAAGCGGGAGCAGCGACGAGTTATCGATGTCAAAGCGAGGGCTGCTTCGGAGGGGGGAAATCCTAAAAGGACAAGGGGTGGCAGGCTGGAATTGGGGGACTCCACGAGCAGAAGTGTGCTGCCAAAGCAATCAGCAAGCACTAACGAAGACAAGCAAGAGGCGGCGCTGTGTCAGGCACTCGGACAGCTCCTCTCCCTCCTCTCCCCACCCCTGGGTGACCATGAGCTTGGGTCTGCCCCCAGCACGCTAGCTTGGGATGGCAGCTGAGCCAAAGATACGTGCTAAAGGGTTTGCCCGGAGACTTTCCGAAACAAATCGGTTCAAAAAAGGCAAACACAAAACAGGAGCTGCCTGCACCATCAGCTGGATGCTGCTAGGAACAAAACACAGTAAGATTTACAACACAGGTCCAATAAAACGATCCCTCAGTTCTCCTTAAAGCCTAAAAACCAACGGGGTTTTGTTTCCATCACGACCAATTTCTTTAATTCCTTCTAAGGGAGCCCAACCTGGAGACCTGGGCCAGCCCCTGCCAGGGCTGGGCTCCCGGCACCCGCCGCCACGGCAATTCCTGCGATTCAAGCCTGGCAAACAATAGCTGCCCTTATTTCACCTCTCCAAAAATCGCTTCTTCGGGTATTTTTCCCGTATCTACGCTCGTTGTGGGTGCATCCCACTCGGAATTAACACGGGGCAGACACCGAGCCCTGGCCGAACACCTTAACCCAGCGGCCGGCACCCGGAATTCTGCGGAAGGGGCACCCAACCTTCTGGGCGAGGGTTTTGTTTGAGCCGATAAGAGGCTGCAGCACCGACACACCCCGAGATAAAGCCCGAGGGTTCGAACCTTCCAAACTCCTTTACGCACCCTGAGCGAGGCGGGGGGAAACCAACACCTAAAGAAAAGGCTCTGTGTTACGAGGCCGTTTCCCTCGGCAAATATTTCTGCTCTCCTTTCCTCGCCAGACCCGTGTGTGCGCCGAAATGGTGCCCCTGGGTTTGCTCAGCTCCGTTTCGTTGCCTCCCGGCGCCGCTCCTGCGGGCGATGCCCGACGCAGCAGCATTGGCCGTCCTCTCCTGCTGCTGGCCAAATTCGGACCTCGCTCCTCCTCAGGAATATTTGTAGACGCCAGGAGACCCCTCCAGGAGACCAGCAAAGCTTTAGGAAAAGGGTTTATCGTCTAGAAATTGAAGTGATGTGGTCAGGAGGGGTGGGAAAACCAAAAGCACCGGTCGGCCTCCCTGCGCACGGCTCCTGCCCGCGGCTCGGTGCTGGTTCCCTTCCCAGGAAGGTTTTGGAGCGAACGAACGCGCCAAACCGCCAGCTACGCCTCTCACCCCTCAATTCCCCAAATGTTTTGGAGGAAAATCCCACGGCCCCAGCTGGCTGCTTCCCTGCCAGCTCTCGAATTTAGGGATTCCTGTTCCCGACAAAGCAACAACGTGGGCTGCTCCTGCCGCACACACGCACACCGGGCAGACACAGCCAAGGCTGCGGCCACGCGAAAACCTGCTCTGCAAAAAGAGGTTTCGGCTTCACGGGGCCCATGAGCCAGCAAACTCGAGCATTTCTCAAGGTTCCCCTCCTAAAACATCCCCATCCTTTCATCGAAGCCCGCCCCACGGACTGCCAAGCGGAGGCACAGCCGCATTTTAGGCAGGTCCCGGCGGCGCTTTCAGCCCTTCCCGTAGATTTCCTGCAGCCTCTCGCACACAGGAGCGGGGCAGGGAAGCCGAGCGGCCCTCCAGGAAGCTGCCTCGAGAACAAGAAACTCCAGCCAGATTTCTAAAAATGGTTAGAAGCTGCGGACGGCGATAGGATGTGCTCCGTCCCTCCGCGCACAGATGGGTTTCTGAGCCCCGGCTATAAATACGGCATTGTCGCGGCCGGGACATTGTGCTGAGCTCCTCCGGGTCACAAGTTCAGAGCTGCTCCGAAAGCAAGGGCTCCTTCAGGGCTGTAATAAAACACCCGTGTTCCCCAGCACCTTTTTTGCAGGGAGAAGGGCTCCTCCTCGCATCTTTTACCCCCGTTATCGGTGCTGATTTGGATCCCCCGTTAGCACCTCTGCGGCACATCCTGCTCCCGTTTCATGATCCTTCAGCGGGCTGTGGCGGTGCTGAGCAAAGGTTCGATGGCAAGGAGAACTGAAACAGTGAAAAAAAAAATTAAGCCACAGCAGCCGAGGCCAAAGGAAGCAGGGTTTTCGCTCCTGGCACTCACGCTCTACAATTTCGGGGCGTTAAGGGAAGATTTCCACCTCCGGGCTCCGATTTTAGAGCCAGCGTCAAAACAAACTGCGGTTTTTGAGTACATCCACCCGTTTTTTATAGCACGAGGAGCCATCACCAATTGGTTTTGCTTGTGTTTATTTATAACCGGCTCGAAACAGCCCCGGTGTGACAGGGGTTGCCCTCCGAGGAACTCCACGAGCACAAGGGACCCTGTCCCCGGTCCCAACGTCAGCTCTGCTGCGGCTTTTAGGGTGGAGGAAATTGGAGAGGTTGGGCAGGCACCCAGCTAACGGCACAGATCCCCGGGGGATCTCAGAGGATCTGAGGACCAGAAACCTTAAACCAGGCTCTTTTTGTGCAAGCCACAAGTGTTCTGCCGGAGAAATTCATCGGTGAGGTGCTAGGGACGGCAGGACAAAACCTGCGGGACTCGTGGTGTTGCAGCGAGGTCCCCGCACTGCTGAACAAGGACGCGGCACAATTCCCACCCTGGGAATTCTGCAACCCCTGGATGCAAACTGTTCAGCCCGGGGATGGAAACCAGAGCCAAAATCCACGGCCAGGACCTCTCCCGGATGGAAAACCTACGGCCGAGCTGCGGGGCCAGATGTTGCGTGCAGCTGTGGGGCTTCACTCGAATCCGTCGCGAGAATCCCCCTCGGACTGGAGAAGCAAAAATGCGAGAGGGCTCCGTTTTGTTTCAGGGCTTCTGCTTCGTTTTAGGTTTTCTGCTTCATTTGGGGGTTTTCTGCTTCATCTTGGGGTTTCTGCTTCGTTACACCAGTGTAGACCCTGCAGGCAGCAGCCTGGCTCTCCGGCCATTCCCTCGGTACCGCTGCACTTGTTTAAAGACACAAAACGCTGCTTTGAATGGCTGGGTTTGGCTTTTATGGCAAGCCACGCATCTTCAGTTCGAATCTGCTCATGTCCTTTCCCCGGGAGAAGGCAAACCTCCAGCCCGGACTGCTTAAACCACTGCCTGTCCCCACGGATATCCCATTCCTGCCTTAGCTGCTACGATCCGTGACCTCAGCTTCTTAAAAAATAATCCACAGTGACGGTGCCAAGCGTCAGACACCCACCAGCACCCTCGAAACACTTCAAAACCCCACTGCAGGCAAAATTTGAAAGGCTCTGAGCTATAAAATCCTGGATGAGAGTGCTTTTGAGTTAAACACGTGCCACCAGGGCAAAGCCTGGGTTACCAGCACGCCCTGTGTACGACTACATCTCTCCTTTCCTTTCTCTCGAATGGAAGTTTGTCTTGATTTCAACGTAAAGTTGCACAATTGAACTGCCAGCCCACCTGGAGGCTCTTCCAGCCAAGCAGGCGGAGGGAGGCAGGCGGGAGGCACGAGGGTGAAGGAGCACAGGGCTGCTTTGCATGGGGCAGGGTTTATTTTCCCCCTGTATCACCCTTTTTTTTTTTTTTTTGCTGTGTTTACCAGGCACTGAGGAACCGAAACTTCTTCCTACAGATCATATGCTGGTCAGGCCCCCGGTGCCTGGGATGCTCGTCGAGGCTCGGCAGCGGGACGCATCCGGCACCAGCAACCTCTCCGGGGGGATGTCTCCTGCCTACCAGCACCTGCAATAGGCATGAACGGCATAAATCTAGCTCTCACGTAACCGTTCTTCCCCCCAAAATCTCCGCAGCCCTAAGGAAAAAAGAAGAAATCCATTTAGGGTGGGTACGTGCTGCGAGCAGGACGGGCTCCCAGCAAAAAGGAGGCTGAGTTCCTTTTTCTGCCTCCGCCACCGCGTTGTTTGACTCCTGCTCGGTTCCTTTCCTTACCATCCTAAATCCCGTATGTTCAAGGGAAGGTTCTACCAGGGAAGCTTTCACTGCTGGTAAGACAATCGGAGACCAAACACACGTAATTGAGCCACAAAGTCCCCAGCACGAGCTGGGCGCGGGTTTTGCAGCAGCCTAGCTGCGGCTGAGCGCGCTTGCGTTCCCACAATACCACAACACAAAACACCCGAGACGGCCCCTTCTCTTTCACAGATACTTGAAACTCGAGATAATTCCGTCCGTTTTCCTCCCGTAACTATTCTCAGCGCCGTTTTCCCTGCTCTGAGCTGCTCCTTCTCCAACACTGCCCACAAATTCGCTCCGTACGTTGTTTATTCCCATTAAACTCCGGACACTGCCGTGCTTTTGGGCATGCACGTGCCAGCAAACCTAAAAAAATACAGAATTAACCTATTTAAACGTGTTACATTGAAACGTGTCGGGTCATTTCAACACATTTAACCCGACCTCCGAGGCTGGGTCATTTAAACAGCAGCGGCGGCGGCTCGAAAACCCCGCGTGGCCCTGAAGGGTTAAAACGTAGTTATGGAGACGGGCGCGATTAAAATTCTGGGCGAGTGTATTTAAATGGCAGGGAGAGCCGGGCTTGCCCGACTGGATAGTCAGACCACAAGTTCCCCCAGCCCCGGCTTTGATTTTTCCACCACGACGCGGGCAAAAAAATCCTCTGCTGCTTGCAGGGATCGTGCTGCAAGAGGTGGCTCAGGAAATGATTCCCGCTCGGGAATTGTTCCCACTTGGTGCTTCTGTATCCCTGAATTCCCCCCGGGGTGTTCAAACACATCCCACAGCCACGCTACCTGGGCGTTTATCGGCTCCTCCTTTTGAAACGTTGCCGGGATGAAAGAAGGGACGATGGCGTCTCGCTGTGGGACCAAATCCCTGCCCAAATCGCCGCACGCAGGAGCTCGGGATACGACCAGAGCTGCTCGTGCCCTCCGCACACCCCATCACCCCTCCAACCTGTTTTTATCAGATCACACCGAGAGCTTTGGGGTCCTGGAGCTCCTGCTCTCGGGTTGTTTGCAGGAGGGAGATAACCTGAGCTATGCTGCAGAGCACCGAGACGCGGGGCGCTGGGTGTTATCCTGCCCTTTCCTGTCTCCATCCGAATTATTCTCCCTGCCACAGCCGCTCTCCGAGGAGAGGCGGCCGGGGACTTGCACGCGGGGACAGGCTGTGCCCCGCAGTCACCACCCCGGAGCTGATGTACAGCTGAGATTTCACAGCTTTGTCCCACGTACTTGGCATAAAAGAGCTGTGATCGACAGGAGCCACGTCCACGGGCAGCCCAGGGAGGTCCGGAGCAGGAACCGACCCCCAGCTGCTTTTGGCTCCCATCAAAATCCACATTCGGCTGCTCCGGGACCAACAAGTGCCTGTGCACGTGGCAGGGCTCAAACCAAACTGCTCTGCTTCCTGCACGGCCCCACAAGGCTGTTATTGTTATTATTTACAAGTCACGTACATAAAGGGATGAAAACTTCACCCTAAAGCTGATCCCGGAGGGAAAAGCCTCCTGTGGATGATGCTGGGGACCCCGCAGCACGTCCCCGCGGGGACGCCGGCTCCAGGCACGTCCTCGCCGCCCCGCTGGGCTCCCGCTGCCTTCCCCAGGCTCGGCGCCGCTTTCGGAGAGAAAAAGGGAGGCAGGCTGAAAGGCAGAGCTGGCAGAAAGGAGCCGCGAAGGTAACCAGTGGCAACTGCTCCTAATCCAGCGCGGGGACAAAACCGCCGGCCTCATTCTTACCCGCGGCACGTGTGGGGCCGAGCGTGGGCACGGCCGCAGCCTCCTCCGTTCAGTTTCTCTTTTTATTAATGATTTCGGCCTTTTTTTTTTGGGGGGGGGACAAATAACTGATTTTAAGAGATGAGGCTGGAGCTGGTTTGAGCATAAAGGAAGCACAAAAGCTTTTTCCTCAGCACACGCATCCAGTGCATAAAATAAATGTATTCTGGTCTGCTATTTCCGTAGTGCTGGAGAAATTGCCAAGATATAAGCTGCTCTAATGCTCCTGCTCTTGACTTTTCTTTAAAGTATCACAAGGAAGAACAGATAAATACTCCAAATCACGTTGAAAACAATGAGCTCAGCCGTTCTCTGCCTGATATTCGGGCCACGGCACCAAAAAGACGTCTCGGTGCCAAAGGACGCAGCGGCATCTGGTCACCCCCTAGGTGCATCAGCAGTAACGCAGGTCAAGATTGGAAGCAAAAAAAATCTTGGAAAAATGTATTTGTAACTGGATTTTTCAGAATTCGCTAAACCAAACATGTGGGCTAATTAATGACCGAGAGAGAACGCGACCTGACTGCCAATCCCCAGAATCACGGAGCTGTAGGGGTTGGAAGGGACCTCCAGAGATCGTCGGGTCCAACCAAATCCATCCAGATTTTCGGTAGCTTCGTCACCAACGACAGGGTGGCTGGTTTTTATTTCTTAGAGCTCGAACAGAACACTAATTTAATCGATTTTGAGCTGAGAGAGTGTTGTGGCTTATCCCTGCTGAAACCAGGAGAGAAAGGCAAAGACGAAATGAAGACAAACCCATTTTGCCCACTTTTGATCTATGAACGTGTCGGAGGCGGGATGGAGCACAGGTGCACATCAAGATGACGAGGAGAAACATCAGGTGCCCGCTAGCTGCACCGAAATACGTTTCTCTCTTCCTCCCCAGCACCAAGCTGGGAATTTAGCAGCTTTCCTGCATCTCCAAGGAGGTCAAGGAGAAGCCAGGCTACGTGGTAGGAGGACACGAGAGAACGGATGTGAGATGCAGTGAGAGATGTTCAAACTACGGAGAGAAACTTTAGCACCACGAGCTTGGTCCAGCAGGGCATCAGGTTGCCCAGCGAGGCTGTGAAATTTCCAGCCTTGGAGGTTTTCAAGAGCCACACGGATAAAGCCCTGATAACACGGCGCTGCTTTGGGCAGGAGGCTGGACCAGAGACGCCCGGAGGTCTCAGCTAACCTTCTGAGTGACCCTACCTTCCCAGGTGTCCGATCGTCTGTTAGAGCTCACGCCACAAAGCCAGCCCGCGATGCCGTAACTGCACAACAATCTGGAGGATGAGCTGTTTTATTCCGTGTAACTCACTGCAAAAAACAAAGCGTATAAAAGGGAACAGGGGTTTCATGGTCTATGAGACATCCCCGGATGCTGAAAACCTTCCAGATAACGACAGTCCCTTCCTTCTGCTTTCACCCTTTGCCTCAGATTCCCCTCGAAACAACACTTTCAGGGCCCTGTAAATGCAAACAGCCTGCTGCCTCGCAGGCAAGCCCGAGGAGATTTTCTTCTCCCCCCCCAAAAAAAACCAACAACAAAACCCTTCTTGATTATTTATGCCGCTCTTTGAACAACACCAGCGATTGTTGGAAAGCTGTTTGCAGCGTTTTAAAGCTCTGAACGTCGCATTGAGAGTCTGGTCATGTCGGTAGGGAAGCCTGCCGCCGCCACGTCCCGGCACAAAACGCTTGAATCGAGGCACCCCGAGCTGGGCAAAACCCAAACGGAAGCCTGGTGGGTGTGCCGGCCACCTTTTATGTAAGGATATTTAAAAAAAAAAAGCAGGCGAGGGTGGGATGGTTGCTTGTTTTTAATTTGGGGAGAAAAAGGTGAAGGAGCAAGAGGCAGAGCCAGGTAGGCGAGCGAAACCTCGGTGTCGTGTAGGAGAAACGCGGGGCGAGGCGCAGGGACGGCGGAGCTGGAGCTTTTCCCAGCAGGACCCAGCGAGGAGGGAGCCGGTGCCAGAGCTCTGTGGAGAAAAGCGGGCTGGCCCAGGGAACAAGCAGCCCGTTTCCTGCTCGATTGCGACCGGGCAGAAAGGAACCGGGGCTCTGCGACTGAGCAAACAAAGCGCGTTTATCTCCAGCTCCCGGCGCGCGTTCCCCTGCGGGAACAAGGGCTGGGGAGCGCCCGGTGCCGCCCTGCTGAGGCTAAAAAAAAATAATAATAATAATAAAAAAAGGTTTTTTTAAAAAAATAAACCGCCGGGCTCTTTTCCACGGTGTGTTACAAAGCAAAACTGGCCGGGTTGCAATCTTCCGGAGCGCTCCTGCGCCGCACCCCGAATGCCAGGGCTCAGGTTACCCCGCCGTACCTGCAGCCCAAGCGCGCTTATTCCTATCGCCTCCGCTAACGCCCGGCCTTTAATCTGCAGATCTTCAAACCATCCTGCAAAGAAAGCAAGTGTCATTTCCTTCCCCCCTCCCCTCCCACACCCCCGTGCGCCGACGAGGAAGTTATAACCCGAGTGAAATAATAAATAGGGCCCGGCGAGGAGGGAACGCAATTAGCAATAGGAAGGACGGCGTTCCCGCGTGACCCGAACCTCAAGCGCCTACGGAACCCATCCATTCGGTCTCCCACGCAGGGAAGCAGCTTTCCAACGCCGTGCACCAAAGCTCCTCCCAGATTTTGGCATCTCCACCTCCCTTCTGCCCGCAGGACGGCTTTTAAGCACGCAGGGTTTGACTCGAACCCATGCGGGGAGATTTGACGCCGCTGTCGGCGGCCACACTCGCGGCGTTGCCGGCCGCTGCCGCGCATCTCGCCGGGCCGTTTACCACGAGCAAACATCCGAGCAGCAAGCCCGCCTTTATCGCTCCATCCTCCCGATCACTCCTCCACGGCTGCAGCCCAGAAATCCGCTTTGCCACCCCTCGCACGGGAACCCGGGGGCATTTGTCAAGCTCCGTCATCCTCTGCAACCTCAATCCGCCGCGAAAACATTTGGTGAAACGCATTAAACGCTCGATGTAGCTGCGTGGACTCTACCATTACAACTTCACCCTCAATTTTCCCTAACGGAGGGGAAAAAAAGAGGCATAATTTAACCATAACCCAGTGCTGCTGCTCCTGTTCCCATTACCTTTGAGGTCCGCGTGGATTTTTCCAGCGCCACCACCATGCTGAGGCATAAATCAGGAGATTTATGCAAAACTTGATTTATTTCTCACTCCTCTTTCATGAGCAAAGGCTTTCCCTTTAGCTGCGCCGTGGTGATTAACTATGTACCTACCGGAAACCCGGCGCGTTTGGGTCCTGAGGTCTGATGAGATGTTGGAAGACGTGATTTGTCTAAACAAATAAAATAAATGATTTCCACACCCCTGGGGGGGGCAGAAAAACAGATTTCTTGTGCTGCCCCCGTGCTTTGTGCAACTGGAGCAGGATGAGTTTGCACAGGGCGAACGGGAGGGTGTTGAAGCCACGCCGTGGTCAGTCTTCCCCCAACAACTCAAGGGGGCAGAAAGGAAATCCATGCCTCCCTGGGGCACAGCGCGGCGCTTTCCCTAATTAAAATATTATTATTAAGCTGATGGGAGTATTGACCGAGAGAGATCTTCACTTTCTCCCACCGTACCTTTCCCGTTTCCGCTGCGGTTGATGTTGGCATGCGTTATTTTCGCACAGACGGGAAGTAACTATAGAAGCAGAGTACTGCATTTAAAAAAAAATAATAAAATATTCACAAACAATCTCATTTTTTCCACTGTTTCGCACTCCAGCCACTACACACAATGAGCCTACGCCTCCACCGCACCGCAGATGAGCCACCTTCTCCAGCAGAGGCTGGCGTCGCCTCTGCCCGAAACCATCACCGAGTCAAGGCTGCTGTTGGCAGCGGCGGGCTGTGGAACAACAGAGCTCTACAAAAATAAAGCTTTTGGGTGAACAGAAGATTGCACTTCCCATGAACACTGAATAATCTTTGATAACGAAACCACCCGGGCAATGCTCAGCTTACCGCCGTCCGGAGAGATTGACGGGTTGATGGGTTCCACCCCAACACGCAACCCCACTAAATTGGGTGAGTGGGGTTTGTCATCGAAATCCCAAACCGGATTCGCACCACAATTTTCTCCCCCCCTTCTGAAAACGAGCTTTTAATTCACCAGATCCGGTTAAGTAAAAGAGAAACTGCTGCACGTGGATGGAAATCCCAGCGTC
The DNA here is from genome assembly GCA_011076525.1 of Nettapus auritus. NCBI lineage: Eukaryota > Metazoa > Chordata > Aves > Anseriformes > Anatidae > Nettapus > Nettapus auritus. The sequence goes on along the minus strand of CM021768.1, from coordinate 94,232,973 downwards.
AGCGCTTTAAGGTCGCGTTAAATGCTAAGCGAGCAGACTTTTTGCTCTGTTGAGGTGTGTGTGGGGTGATCCCCGTGTGCACGCCAAGCCCAGCTGCCAGCCAGCATCACCTCCGGGGTCAGGGGCAGTGGGGGACGCCCCTGGCTTCGGATGATGCCTCCCCTGCCTCTTTGAAAGAGAAGCTGAATCTCAGCTCCTGTAGGCTACGTTTCGGGTTTAAAAAATCAACGAGGAGGAGGGGAGCTAGGGTTAAAGAAGCTACAATTTCAAAATATTCACCCGAGTCGATTTTGTAGGTTTAAAGTTGCATTAATCGGTCTCTACAAAGGCATAAATCCCCTTATCCTTCCCTGGGCTTGCATCGTCACGTCCCCGTGAGCAGCTACTGCAGCCCGGCTCTCTCCACAAGCCTCATGAAAAGCTTTCACTGCAACGAACGCCAAGGCGAAGAGAAAGAATGAATTAAAAATCCAAATAAAGCTCTTTTTTTTTTTTTTTTTCCCCCTACCATGTAATTGCGAATGACAAACATATCTGTGGCTTACAGAGGAGGCAATAAATTAAAGCTACAGTCACAAATCGGACCAAAAAAAGATACTTAAGTCATTCAATCCACCACCCCGGGACAGCTCCAGCCCCATGGGATGCTCCTCGGCCTTGTGAAAGACTTGGAGGCCAGAAGTGAGCAAGTACACAACGAAGAGCGAGCTCAGAAGCTTTTTCTTTCACAATCAAGCCAGCCCTCCGGTGCTTCCCGAGCGCAGCCTTTTGGGTCGGGTCATAGGAAAAGCAAAAGGTCTTCAGCAAACAAGCTATTTGTGAATGGAGCACGTCATTAAAAAATAAAAACGAAACCCACCAAAATGGCTGCGTGTTTCTTCTGCAAACGCTCAAGAAAATGGCTGAAAAATTCAGTTTATAGAAGAACAACCGGTCCTGGATGTAATTTTAACTATAATTTATTGCAAGAAGATGTATTTGAACCTATTAGGAGGCTGAGGACTCCAGTAACCTAACTCATACCCCTTGAGAAAGATGCAGAATGGCCTCACAAGATCCACCAACAGCAGCACGGACCCGGTCCTGGAGATCTCAACAATTCCTCACCTTCAGCCACAGCACAATAAATAACATAACCCAGCCTCCCACCTTCTTCATTTCCATAGAACTGTGTATCCTAACCAGTGCTTCGGAAGGAAGGCACTCCTCTCTCCCTAATGGTGGTGAGCAAAATTATCTTGGGTGTAGTCACGAAACAAAAGAAGTAGATGTAGATATTTGAAAATCTTGATGTTTTTGAGTATTTTCTGGTATTTGGAGATTTTTTGAGTTTGGTATTTTCTATATAAACTCTACTCTGACACATTCCAACTTATAGAAGCTCATAGGGGAAAGAAAAAAAAGCCCTATGGCCACATACCCGTGGACTTTGCACTCATTTCCAGACACTTCCAAGAAATTCCAGGATAATTTACATCTCAGAAAAAAAACACTTTCAGGTGAAGCACAGTCACGATCACATCAGAGGTGAGTTTCTCCAAACACATACATCATAAATAGTTTCTATGTCTCAGCTGGGTTGAAGTCCATCCAGAGAGGCATCCCCCAAAGCCCCGGGTTTGGTTTCAGAGCTCGTCCATCTGTTAAGACCCAGAGGACTTCACGGCATGAGCCCCCAAAGCTCAACTGAAGGAGATTTTCAGCAGGCAAATCCAAGACTTGGGCGATTTGGGCTGTGCAGTAGCCGTCTCCCTACACCACAGCTGTGACAGCAGTACAATAGCATGAATAATTTTTGTTACTCACTCCCTACCGAACGAAGGCATTCAGAGGCTAAATTAGGAACATGAAAACGATTAACATTAGCGTTAACCTCAGTCCCACCCTAATTGCGCTACATAAAAGCATACGTAACAATTACAAAGATAACATTGTGTGTCATAAATATCACACACAGGAATACAGCAGTCACAGCATTCGTTTCCTGACCCGGGAAAGCTGCTATAATTGTAGAGCATTGTGCCACGGAGGATTCGGATCGGGGAGCTGGTTGCCAACAGGCCTCGTTTGCTGTCATTTCCCCATCGGGCTCTTCCAATCCTTCATGTTCCTCATCAACGTCGTGTCAACGCTCTGCTCCCGATCCAGCACGATGTCGTCCGGCAGGAATTTCACGTTCTCGGTGGAAACAAATTAAGCTAGATGGGGAGACGTGAAGCAATTAAAGCAGAATGCGTGTGTGCTGGTTTGTAGAGGCACATTGCTCAACTACGGATACCTAAACTAAAGCTTTGGTCCCTGTCAGAGGCCCTCCATCCAAGCCTCTGTTCAGACAGAAAAACCCATTTCATATACAAGGAATTTGGCTGTTATACCACTCGCAAGCCAGAGGTTTAAGGAGCTGGGTGTCCTGGTGGATGATAGATTAGCCATGAGCCAGCAGTGTGCCCTCGTGGCCAAGGCCACCAACAGGATCCTGGCCTGCATTAAAAGGAGCGTGGCCGGCAGGGCAAGGGAGGTGATCCTCCCCCTCTACTCTGCCCTGCTCAGGCCTCACCTGGAGTGCTGTATCCAGTTCTGGGCTCCCCGGTACAAAAAAAGACAGGGATCTCCTGGAAAGAGTCCAGTGTAGGCCACAAAGATGGTACGGGGCCTGGAGCATCTTCCCTGTGAGGAAAGGCTGAGAGACCTGGGGCTGTTCAGCCTGGAGAAGACTGAGAGGGGATCTCATCAATGGTTACAAATATCTTAAGTGTGGGAGACAGAGGGATTTGGCCAACCTCTTTTTGGTGGTTCGTGGGGACAGGACAAGGGGCAATGGCCACAAAATGGCGCCCAGGAAGCTCTGCACCAACATGTGGAAGAACTTCACGGTGAGGATGACGGAGCACTGGGACAGGCTGCCCAGGGAGGTTGTGAAAAACATCTTGCACCTCAACAAAGCCTTTTCCCGTCAATATTTCCAGGTAAACGCAAGCTGTTAGCATCTCTCTTATCCCAGAGGTAAACCACTGGCTTGGGTCTCTGCTCAGTTTCATCTCCACTTTCTGCCCAAGAAGAACAATCAGTTCTACATCAGCCGCTCCTCTTTTCGTACCTAAGGTCTTTTATAAATTATACATGGGATTTTATTTTCTGGGCCATTTCCCTGAAAGTCATCAAGTTGTGTTTTTTCTCCTGAAGCGGGATTCCCTCTGGATGCCATGCCGCTGGCAATTCTCCTTCCACTGCTTGCACCGCGTGGTCCGAGGGCGAGATGAGCCTCCCAGAAAGGTTCCAAGGGCAACGCTGAGCACTGGCTATTCCCTACCAGCTCTGCGCTTTCCGATAAATACCTCCCTCATTAGTATGCTGAGCTGCATTAGTTCTGCCGCTTACGACGCGAAAGCATTAAAGTTGCGCTGAATTTTCAATTTCACAGCTTGCAATGTGATGCATTAGATACTCCGGGGTCTCCAGCCGCGGGGCACTGACAGCATTTACTCACCGTTCTGGATTTGTGAGCGACTGTCAGTAAATCTGCTATTGCCTGGAAAAGGGGCAGCACGTGTGAGCAGAAATGAAGCCACCCGTGGGTACAATAGGGTAAGAGGGGCAGAATGACTCAGCCGGGAAGTTGGTGTCATCGTACACGATCCAAATGTGGATTTGTTAAGGTTAATTTAAGGATGGATTGGGTCATTTCCAACCTGATTCTGTGATTCCCTGGTGGCAGGTAAGCGGTAAGATTACACTGCAGACCTTCCATCGAGCCTGGGAAGCACGATGAGCTCTCCACTCAACCTCTGTGCTGCTCAGTTCTCACAGCACTTGTAAGATTTGAAGATTTTGAGGTTTCTCAAGCGTAGCTGCAATTGCCCAGTGATTCCAAAGGCTACCTGGGACAGCGGGCTGATAAACACAGGCTATGTGCTCTTCCCACTCTTGTATCCTCAGAGAACTAAGCTGCAAGAACACAACGTTTTACTCAACGTTTTTAAATTCCCCATTTACTCTCTATGTGAAAACGAAGAATGACCAAGGCACAGAGTGTTTCAGCCCTGATGATCAGATGAGAACAAGGCCAGCCAACGCTACGGCACGCATACGCGTACGCAACTTTAGTTCAAGCAGAAAGGTGCCGGGGGAGCAGACGGCTCCTAGATGCTCAAATGTGGACTTGCAGTAGGATTCCTCAATGCATACGGAGCATTATGGCTTTAGAGGCATGGAGTGGATTAATCAAACAGAATAATTATCTCATGGTGAAGTGTTGAGCCGGAATTAATGAGATTAGCGTTCATGTCTCAGCTCTTGAAGTTCTCACCCTTGGGGAAGTCATATCAACTCCTGCATCTTTCCACAAAACCTCCTCGGCGTTACTGATTGCAGCAACCAAATGAAGATGCCAGAGGAAAAAACTATACCAAAACAGACTTTTTTTTTTAAAAAAAATCCCTTAATATCTGTTATGAGGCACTGTCTTGTTTTATTCATGATGCTTTGAAGGAAGATCTTCCAGTGTAAGGGATAAAAAACCAAGCGTGTGTTATCTTCTAAACAGTACCACTTGCTTCTACTGGTGAGTACAACCCTGAATGAATGCTCACATCAAAGCACCAGAAAACGTGCAGTGCAATTTCAGGTAACAACGTATTTGAGGATACTTCGTTACAACGTGTCTTCACGAAAAATTGTGAAGCCAGCTCCTGGCCTCAGATTACACTAGCACAGAAGGGCACGGCAAGAAGATCTGTCCCACACAGCTTCTCATGTCTGTATTTTGTGATCTCCAGGAAGACTTGGGCTCTTTACGCATGGCTGTTTCTTTTGTTTCTCAAGTTCATGCTGCAGGAAGCAAGGCATTGACCCATCACGATGGATTTCCACACCAGCTCACCTGTAAACCCTGGGTGTCCAACATGCAGCATTTGGAAGAGTTTGGTCACATCCCTATTCCTCTATAAAGCATGGGGACATCCAAGACTTCTCAGGACGCACCTTCTTGGTAGGACCAGATGATTTTGAAGGTCTTTTCCAACCTTAACGATTCTATGCTTCTTCTGACAACTCTTCTGAGAAGCTCGTTCAGCGTGCAAAGTTAGGCGAGCCATCTCCCCATTGTCCAAAACATAAAACACGGGGCAGAGTTTGTGTGAATGGAAAGAAAGGGAAAAGTACGCGGGTGAAAGAAGTTCAGTCGTATTCCAAAATGATTTCTTGTTGCTTTTTAAACTAAAGCCAAGCTTATATGGAATCCAAAATTGTGTCATGAAGTTTAAAGAGCAAGGGGAGGCTTCCTCCACCCTGAAAACACAGCGAGCAGCCAAGTGGTGTAAGGAGGAATTTGACACAAGAAGATAACTGTGTTTTGGTGGTAGCATCTGTGCCATCCATAACCCAAAAGCTGTCATCATCTGACCCCAGCACGAGGTGACAGACCCCAAGGAGACACCAGCGGCCGCAACCACCAAGCCTTCCTCCCCACGCTCGGCCCCAAATCGCACTGCCAGGGCTGCAGGCAGAAACCTCGGTGGGAGGACACAGAACCCACAGGATTTCAACCCAGCGTTTTTCCACCAATTTCCAATTGCCTTGAAAGCATAATTAACGCCGGTTGTCTTTTGATTTTATCTCCGTTTTCTCAGGTTGTAGGCTATTTGGGAAAGCACTGTGCATGTCTACGTGGGTATGCGTGCCGGTGCGTGCACGTACTTGTCTGCACTTACCAGCTTCCCAGCACAACTGCTTTTCTCAGGGCCTCCTTGGAGAGCAGAAGTTTGTGAGGACGCCTAACCTTCAGGAAATTTCCTTCCTTAGCCTGTGCAGTCGCTGAAAAAAATGATTTCTGCTCCCATAGCTTCTTGCTGATATGGGGGAGTTCAAACAAAGCTCTGCTAGGCTCAGCTCTCCGCATTCCCCAAGGTATTTGGACAAACTGCTCTCACGGAGGCTTCAAACAAAGCCCTTGCGGTAAGGAAGAGATTTTTTTTTCCCCTTCTCCACGTGAATTTTAAGGTTTCCTGATAAACTGAAGGATGGGATTCTGAGAAGTCAGTATGAAAAATGGTCCAAGAAAAGTCTTACCCAGGCTGAAGGCTAATTGCCATTTGTCCCTTCTCCATTAATTCTTCAAATATTCCCCCAGGCTTCTGGGGCAGCCAAAACCAAACCTCTGAGCATTGCTGCTGCCTGCACGATCGTGTGCCCAAAGGTGCAAGCAGGAGTGGCCATGAGCGAGTTCCCCCTGCTACCTCCACGTCTTGCCACCTTGCAAGCCTCTAAATCTCTACGTGCTCAGGAACTGAGGATATTTTGGGGGAATTTAAAGGCAAATAGTAACGGTCAGCGTTAATTCCATTGCAACAGTGCTGAAGGATTCCTGCTGAAGGGGGAAAAAATGTCAGTGCTGGATCTAGTCAAGATATTACATATCCGTTCCCCGCTCTCTACCCAAAATAAAGAGATTTACCAGAGAAAATAAAATAAATTCTATTCAAATAAAGGTCACAAGAGATGCAGACAGGCAGGTGACCCCCACAACTGTTTTCCCTTACGGGCCAAGGAAGCGTGCAGCCAGGCTACCCGTCGGAGAGCACAGACAAAGAAGAACAGCTTTCAGGAAAATTATGCCCCTAGAGGGTAGGTCTGATTCAGAAAAATAGACTGGGTGTTGCCAAAGGGCTGGAGAATTCCATCCAAAAAAACAGAGACGTTTCACCCACACACACACACACACACAAAAACCAACTTCCTTATTCAGTGGAAAACTGTTTGCTGCGAACTCGGACGGAAGTTTCTGAGCCAGCCCAGGCAGGGCTCTCACCTATCTACCGAACGAGAAAGGCCAAGAACGAGGCATCCAAACGCTCTGCCCTGCCAAAACCTCAGCGGTTTATCATCTAGAGTTCAAATCAAGACCTCCACAGCCCTGCTACAGGCGGAAGGGTTTCCAAGAAACGTCTGCTGGCACCGATCCTAAAACGCAGCTTCCGACCCGCAGCTCGCCTTCCCCGCCGGTTCTGAAAGCTCCATTTCCTACGAAGCTGCCTCCCTGCCACATCCTTTGCGCTAGCACAACACCGAAACACCGCAGTGTTTTGTTTTTTTTTTTGAACAAAGCGCTCGATTTCTCTAAACACAACTGTTTATGTAAGCCCGGTGGCCCCAGGCTCGGGGAGGAGAAGAGCCCGGCCCGGAGCAGGAGAGCGGCACCGCGGCACGGAGCAAAGCCCCGAACAATGCTGGCTTATGCAGCAGCATTTCCCTCCTCCCCTTCTTATAAAGCTGTTGGGAGCAGGAAAGCAATTATTTTGGAAAAGCGAGCAAGCCTCGGAGGCACGGAGCGAGCGCTACCACCGCAGGCAGGAGACGAGGGATCCCACTACTACCACCACCTGACTTTGATCAAAGGATTTTATTTATTATTGCACTCTTCATGCAATACTTTATAACCCCGTTTTCCTCCCTTTCCAGTCGCTCGTCCACCAGGGAAACGCAGCTCTGATGGACCTCTCATGGGATCCACGGCCTGGGACAGGAGGTGAGGGGCGCTGCTCCCGGTGATGCGAGGGCAGAAGAGCATTGCTGCTTCACGAACCCCAAGACCAAGACCTCTAACGAGGAGCTTCCAGACCTGGGAGCACTAAAATATCTGCGACCCCAAGGTTTCCAACGCAGAACCTCTTTGGTTTCACATCCGACCTCTAAAATCTTACCTGCACTCTGCAAACGCGCCCTGCCTGGGCCGCCAGCTTCACGCCCCGCGGTAAATCTGAGCTGGAATAAACGTGACAGTGATTGAAAGGCTGACAAAAAAGAGCCTGCAACTCGCCTTGCACCTCGTTCAGAAGGTTCTCACCAAGGACTGAAAGCGCTGTCGGACTACTCACGGCTCCACACTGCTCAGCTCCAGCCAACATCACATCCGTGCCTGGCTTCGCCACGCGGAACGAACCTCCCACAGCAGTTATTTCTCCGAGACTGTTTGTGCTGGCCAGCCTAACCAGGCAGCCCTTCCCAGAGCATCAGCCCACCACTAAATCCTCTCTGTGGGAGTCCAGCTTTTCCAGTTTTCATCCCCAAACCACCGAGAGGCCTCGACAGGCACATCCAGAGCACGTCTTCTGCCTGAGAGCACGCTGGATTCTGATACAACCTGTACTGATAGATACTTGACCATCCTCAAGCTCTGGCTTCTCTAAAAAGGGTTTTACACATTTTATATGCTCAAAAAATAAGTATCTAAACACATCTGAGGCTCTAAAGGGTGAGTATTGCAGGCGATTTTCTTCCTTACCTCTTGCTTTAGTCTCACTGAACTCAATCCTTTCCTGGGTTCAGCTGTGGAGGAAACGTTCACCAAAAAAAACAAAGCCGTTCTTCTAGGCCAGTTGGCCACTTCTCAGTAAGCCGGGGGGGGGATTCATTCAGCTCTTGACCTCAATCAGCTTTTTCCCCCAAATCAAAAAGGGAGGATAAAAAACACACGTAGTAAAACCCAGCACGAGTACACACACGCTCCCTAACGGAGCTGGCACGCGTCGCCGAGTATCACGCCGATTCAAAGGGAAGCATTGAGTCACCCGTGAAAGCTGCAAGTCACCGCAGCTGGAACGGAGGTTATCACACGAGGTTTGCAAAAGAATTCAAAGAATTTCTGCACGAAACCATAAACTGGTCAAGTTTGTGAAGCTCGCGGCGTCAACAGGAACCTACGTGAAAGTGTTAAGGAAATACCAAACCACACGGACAAACTCCATCCCCGGACGGCGTGAGTCGACATACGCGAGAGCCCCAGCAACAAAAAACGCTTTAAGAGAAGACCGTGTCTGTAAAAACCAGCAGGTTTCACGCACACATCTCCGTTTGCTGCTCCAGAAAAGGATCGAATCCATTGCGGTTGGAATCAAATACCAAAAAAACCCTTGCAGCAAGACTTTTTAAATACCATTTCTCAAACTTCTCGAGTCAGACCATGGGAAGAGCTCCGTTCAGAGCAGCAGCCCACAGCCTCGCTGCTGGATGTCGGTTTTTAACTCGCTACCACGCTGGGTAACGTCGCTTCGTACTCCACAACCTTCCTTCATACTCCATGACCTCCTTTGCATCAAAAGGATTTTTTTTTCCCTCTTCCCTCCTCCCTAACTAACCCCCCGATGGCACAATTACGCGCCCTTCTGTGCCCAGGTAATAGCAGAGCCTGGCGTATTTCCACTTCACGCTAGTTTGGGTGATCAAAGAAGCGAAGCCTTAAGCAAAACCCTTTTGAAAACAGCGCAAACATCAACGCCGCATCTTGCGGCGCGAGCTACGAGCTTCACAGCCGACAGCTTCATTCAATAAAGATAAAACACGGGATTAACAAAAGGCTTGCATCGAAACAAAACCCCCCCAGCCTAAGCAAACCCCGCTCGTTCAGCTCAAACACGGCGGAAGACGGAGCGCAGGCTTCGCCGTGCGGATGCCGAAAGGCTCGGAGCTGTGAATCCGTGAGCTCGTACATCTCCGAAGGCTGCACACCCCAAAAGCACCCCGTTAACGTGGCTGCCGTACCTCAAAAGGGACGCTCCTCCAGCTGCTCGCCTCCCCAGCAGGCGACCAAAGCTCTCCCGTTGGGTATTCCGCCAACACGCGACCGATCCTTAGGAAGGCCGATGATTATTCCCGAGACACCCTGCAAGGAAAAAAACACCCCGTTACCGACTTGTGCCCCACCGAGCAAGGCAGCTCCCACGGATCGGGTAATTTATTCTTATTTTTATTTTATTTTACTGCCCCCAGTGCTGGAGCTGGGTTGGGAATGATGGAGACCGTCCCGCATAGCTGATTGTCCGACCACGTGTGAATCGAACGCACGGAGATCTCGGTCCACAAGCTCATCTGAAAGCATGAAGCAGAAGCCAAGGAGCGTAGAGAAGAGCTGAAGACCACAGCTCGGACGAGCTTTAGACCACCTGCTCACCTAAATAAGCGTAGCTTTGTGCTGTGTTGTTCTACAGACAGGACAATGAGTACCACGCTTGTCCTACAGCTGGGCAGATCTCCAGCCACGCCAGATTTCGCGTCCGAATCCTGAGCGCTACCTGGAACACCACCACATCCTCTCCTCCAGCCAAGGTTTGCGAGCAGGAGGGGTTCCCTCCGGTCGGCCAGAAAAAGGAGAAGGACCTTTCTCCTTCCGTCTTCAGGCCTGATGAGCAACGAGGTGCCTTCAAAGCTCCGCTCGCGGAAATGGCTCCGGGGGCGAATCAGGTATGTATCGCCTGGGCCATCTGAGGGAGCAGAGGCGGCTCTTCTGGAGCCGTGGGCACGGTAGCGAGGAGGCAAGGAAAACAACAGCTATTGCGTCAAGCGGCTGGAGGGACGGGCGAACCATTCCCTTGGCAACGAGGTCAAGGGGACCTGGCGATTTTCTCGGTTATGCAGTTTTATGAGCACACGCGTGCATATATTGGAAAAAATATATATGTAAATATGTATACACACACTGCCGGCTTCCCTGTGGTGCTCTCCCCACTTTCAGGTTTCATTTTCAACCGAAGCTCGCCACGCTTTCCCCACTCCTCAACGCATTTTGGTCGAGGCAGTCTAGCCCAAAAAAGCCCAAACCATCCTCGCAGTGAGAGCATCCTGGTAAAATTTCACCCCCAACCCCAGCCGTAGCAGCCCAGGTGACCCCAAACACGGCTCTTCGTGCAGGGAGCTCCACGTCCAGCACCTACAGATGAAAAAATCCCATTTGTGCCCGGGATGGGACGTGCCCACAGCCGTCCCTTCCGGCATCACGGAGCTGGAGGCTCAATATCCCCGCTCCAACCCAACGAATTGCAACAGCAGCTTCTCCACCTGCCCTCGACGGATCAATTCTTTGTATTTTTTAAGGGCCGCGTTCTGCAGACGCAGGCAGGAAGCAGCAGAGCATCTGCTCCCTCGTCCCCGGCCTCCCACCCCTCCGCTTTGCATTCCCCTCCGAGGCGTCCCGGCTTGCTGACGGCAGCGGCAGCTCCCTCTAATTACCCCGGAGCCTCCAAATGAGAGAGGGTGAAAACGAGACCAGCTCCTTGCCACGGCGACACGGCGGCTCCCGCAGGCTGAGGCCACGCTCCCCGGCCCGGCAGCGTCCGCGGACATTCCCCACGAATTCCTTTTTGCAGGGGTTTAAAACACGAGGGGAAAAAAAAATTGCGATGAGAAGGTCCAATTGTGTCCTTCTCGGGTCCGAAATGGGCACAGGGGCTGAGCCCCAGCACCAAGTGCCAGCCCCACAGCGGCTCTCCTGATGTCCACACCAAAGCTGGAGGAGAAAGGAGGCTGGTGCTGGGAGCCCAGTGCAGCAAGCCCTGAGCGTGGGCTGCTCCTGAATTAAATATATGGGTGCACAAGGCACCGTCAGCCCCTCTTGGTGCTGGGCCAGGGCCCCGTACGCCCCCGGGGCTTTATCTGCAGCTTGTTCCCAAGCCTGATCAAACGCCACCGTCCTTCGTGCGAGATTTGATTAAAACAATTATGGAGAAAGGATGAGGACTTGAGGAATTCATGACCCGCACGGCTTGCATGCTACCCGGGATCACCAACACCTGAATTCCTCACGTGTGTCCACGCAGGCTGACCGGCTCAGCACCTCCAGCAAGCAAACCACCTCCTGGCATCTAAAACAGAAAGGTTTTTCCCTCCCCAATTACAGCTGGGGGGGGGCCGTTAATCAATATCCCCTCCCCACGCCCCCTTAAGGGGCTGGGAAACATCTCCAATGGCACTTGCCATTTTATTACCCTCTTCCGCAGCGCCGCGTTTCCCTGAAGAGCCGACGGTAAATCACAGCCCAATTAGGGCTGGGGAAACGAAGGAGAAACGAAGGAGAGCAAGGCAGAGAGAGCCGCGACGACTTCACGGGGAGAGCTCAGCCTCGGTGCCGGGCTGCCTTCGAGAACCTCAAGTTTTCCCCTGTTTTCTCGGGCGATATTCGAGCAGCTCTGCACCTTCCCTCCCCATTAAGATTTAAAAAAAAAAGCACAAAAACGCCGTTCTGAGGCAGCTTTGTTTAAAAAGTAACCCTGCGTTCACGGCTAGAAATTAGCGTCCTTCATTTGTAGCTTCAGTCGGCCCTTAAAGAATGAAAGGATAATTAAAGAATGAAAAGGTAACGAGATGCACCTGATTCAGGACTCGCTGCCTTTTACACAAATACTTCAAAAGCCAGCGTTTTGCAGAGCTCTAGGAAACCACGCTTCGGAAAAAAAAATACATTTATCCAAGGAAGACAAGAAGCAGAACCCAGCCCCAGACCTCCGAGACCCCTGGACCTTTCCAAACCCTACCTGTACTCAGCTTCTTGGCTCCAAAAAGCTGGAAAATCTCACCTCTGCCTGCTCTGTCTTCTGCCCGAACATGGCAGGAATTGAAATCGTGTCCAAAAAAATGGGTGAGAAAAGGGATGGGGACACAATTCCTGCCCTCACGGTCGTGTGCAAGTAATGCAAGGCGTGCAGTGTGATTTTTGCAGCGGGGCAGGACACCGTGCGTGTGCTCTAACAGATGGAGAAAGCCGCAGGTTTTGGCCGATGACCGAAGGAGCAGGAACCCAACACCTCGACCAGGAGCATCTCAAGGAGTTTCCAGCGTTGGCTGCTCCAAGAGCAAAGGTTCTTGAGATCCCAGCTTGATCTCAGCTTGATTCATTTGAGGACCAGGACCGCCAGCCCCAGCCTCGAGACGCTCCTGGAGAAGCGATTTGTCAAACATCGAGATGAGGGGTGGTGACAAAACCCCACTCCCCTCCTGCCGCTCTAAGGCCTTGCAAAATAATTATCTTCCCACCCAGGAGGAAAGGTTACAATTACAGCGAGAGTGAGTCAAGCCGGAAAGAGCTATTTAAAAGAAAAAAAAATAGAAAAAAAAAATGGGAAAGTTGTAATGAAAACACGTGGGTAATTGTGAGCCCGAGCACAGGCCCGTTTTTGCCTGGCACCTTGCTTCCTCCTGCTTTGTCCGAGCTGCCAACCACCAATTAAACGTTTTGGTTAAAACCAGACACGCTTTGCTCATCCCCTGCCTCTAATACTTCACCACGAGGAACTCCACATCTGTTTTGCTTTGAGGCTTTCGGCGGTGACTCAATGTTATCAGCGGCTTCGGACCGCTGCAGATAAGTGTTCCGGAGGTGTTTTTTTCCCCCCTCCCCCTGCTTGCTTTCAGAGGAACCCGCAGGGGCTCAGCGCCACGAGCAGCTGATCCAGAGCCTGTCACCTGTGAGGAGAGGCCGAGGGGCTGCTCGGCCTGGGCACGAGGAGGGCAGGGGGATCCCGTCTGTGTCCGCCAAGCCCCGCAGGGAGGTGCGGAGAGGCCGGAGCCAGGCTCTGCTCAGCGGTGCCCAGGGCCAGGCCCAGAGGCCGCGGACCCAGCCCGGAGCCCCGGCGGCTCCCCCTGCCCCTCAGGCAGCACTGCTGGGCCGGGCGGGTGCCGGAGCCCTGGCACAGGCTGCCCAGAGCTTGGGGGGCTCCTCCTTGGGGGGCTTCAGCAGCCTGCAGGGCTCGTCCCATCTCCGAGGTGTTCAGGTCATCGATGCCACGCTACCGACACCGCGCTGGAGGCCCCAGAAGGCGAAGTTTGGGGCTCTCGGCCCGGCTTTCACTGCGTTCACTCGCAGCACCGCAAACAAGCAGCGCCCTACAAACCTTCCAGATCCAAACCGCGCTCCTCATTAGCGCTCCGCGGGCAAAGAAGCCGAAGAACTGGTTTGAAAAGGAAAAAAAAAAAAAATGAGAAAAATACAGATGACTCCTGATAACACGTCTAATTAATAAAGCACAAACTCAACAGGCTCGTTCAGTCTGTGCGTCCCATCTGCTTTGCCTTCAGCCCGGATGTTTCCCATATCCACGAGCACCCTTTTCCATACGGAGCTTCCCGCGTGCTGACAAGCCGAAGGCACCCGGCCACATATGTTCCCCTGCAGCATCACCACACGTCCTTATGTTCTCCTCGGAGGCAGGAGGGACGACCAACAAAAAGAGATGAACGTCCAGGACGGGCCCAAGACGCCGAGGCCTTATAAAAAACCTACAGATGTAGGAGTTTGGTATGATTTTGCCCTAATTCTTCCCCATCGGCCATTCTCCCTGGCTTTAGATAATCACTGTAGAGCCATAACCCCATAAATGCTAACATTATTTACCCTGTCGCGCTTTAAGTGACGTGGCAATCAACCCAAATGAAGTGCTAAACGATGATTTATGAAGATTTATCCATGAAGGGACTATCTGGAGCTCCCTGAGGCCGTCGGTCGGGGTTAGGATACCCGAAGTTCAGGTTTAGAAGACCCACACGGCAGCGTCCTGACAACACGAAGCACCCGGACGCTCCCACAAACACACACTCCGTCTCTAAAAGCTTTGAAAAAATTAATTATAATAAAAGGTGAGTCCTAAAACCGAGGTTGTGGGACCTCTCCGTTGCTGTGCAGGTCCATGGCAGAGCCACGGACGGGAAACAAAACAACAAACCCCACCACAACTCCACCTGCTAGAGACGGCAGCTCATTTTTACTTTATTTCCCTTCTATACAGGGAAATAAAGTAAAATATTTCCCTTTTATACCTTTAATACAGGGAAACCTCCGGCAGTTTGATGCAACTGGGATGCCAACAAGCCGCCTGCAACACCAAGCCCCCTCGGACTCAATCCCAGCATGGTACAGGGGGAGGGAATGAGGGCAGCAGGCAGTGCTTTGGAAGAGGCACAGCAGAAAAGTTTCCACAGGAGCTTGTCGCTTTAAAGTCAGCTGTATTAGATCATCTCGTCCCCTAGAGTACGTTGTTTCCTAAAGCCTTGCCCAGACCGATTGCAAATGTCAAAAGCAATGTTGGTTTTGTTTTGTTTTGTTTTGTTTTTTAACTACCTTCGGTCCCCGCAGCGCCAGTCAAGGAGGGGAATTTCAGCCTGTGCTGTCTTTCCCATTAAAAATGCAACGATCGGCGCAGGCTGATTCCAGCATCTCCCGTCACACAGGATCTGTAAGAGGCTGCAGGAACAGCTTGCGTTTCAAACGGAGGGAAGAGAAATTAATACACGTCTTTCAGAGCTCGGTGTTCACATGCCAATAAGATTCGCGGGAAGGCATGCGCGTCCTCCAGGGAAGAGCATCCCTCCAAGAAAGCTGTCTTCAAAAAAGGACGCGATCAAAAAAGGACGTGATGCGAGGCCCTGGCGGTACTTACCCCGAATTACTCACGGCTTTTAAAATAGTCTTATTCCTCTTGCTCTTCAATCTCCTCGCCCAGTTCACAAAGAGAAGCCTTCACCACAGGAAGGACGTTTTTAGATGCAAGCTCGTGCGCCCTTGTGGACGCGGAAAGCCTTGCCCAATGTTTGAGAGATGTTTGCTTGGGTAAAGGAACGGCACACGGGGCTAAAATTAAGGGAGCTTCAACTCCTCTTCCCAGGCACGAGGGCTGTAAGCGTCTTGCAAGATTTAGTTCTTGGATAACCGCAAGTGGAAATTAGCGCTACAAGCTGGAAACATCTGGATACAGATAGTTAAACAAGATAGCATCGCCGGGTCACATCTGGTTTCCACATTTCCATCTCGTCCTACCAAAAGGATGGAAAGTCAGGCGGTCAGGGCACCCGGCGGAGTCACAAGCTCTGCTGTGGGTTACTCGGGGTCCTCCGCACCAGACGTTGAAGACAAATGGATGAAAGCAGGAGCGAGTTCCCTTCTCCGCCGTCCTGTGCCCAGGCAGTCCCACGGCCTCAGCGGGCTCAGCCCATGTCAGATGTGGCCCGACACGTGCAGGAAAGAGGGAACTGAGAAATAAGGTTTCAAAGAAACCAAGAACGCCGAAATCTTACATCAGCTCACCTCTGCTACGTGACGACTGACCAGCTCTTCATCCCTCAATTCCCTTTGGACGCTGGGGCGATAGCACGGCCTCCTCCTCCAAGCACCAGGGAACCCCACCAAGTTCCTTTCCCATTTTTAAAAAAAAGAAAAAACACCTAACTTGGATGAGACGGGGCTGGACCCCTGGTTATTAACAGAAAGCACAAATACCAGCGGTGAAATGGGCACAGCCGGCAGCAGGAAAAAAGGGAGCTCATAGATCAGGAGCAAACCACTGAAATCAGCTAAGCCCGACTTCCGAAGATGACAAGGTTTAGCGTCTTATTATTAATAATGAATCCTCCGCAGGACGTTTTCTGCTGGAAAAAAAAAGGAGAAGTGTTGCTTTTTCAGCTGCCCATTACATAAATGGAACTGAACGAGCCCCACTTCACCATAAGCATCTCCCTTTCATCCCAAGCATTAGGCGGCTCGAGTGCGAAGCAGCCGGCATCGTTAGATATTAGACACGTCCTCCAAATAAGAGACTTCAGGCTTAGAGGGTTTCAAAAGGCAGCACTTGAACGAGCAAGGAAGCACAAACTCGTTTTTTATTTCGCATCTTTCCCTTCCCAGACGAGGAGCAGCCCGCTCTGGCCTCCCACCCTTATTTCAGCCCCAACCTGGGCTCAAGGAGCCTGCAAACAAGGCAGGGGTCGATAAAGAGGATGGCGAAGGCAGGGAAATTCATGGAGGAGAGCTCAGAGAAGAAGGGAATACGAAGGAGATTCAATTTGTCCTTTTGAGGCCAGGAAAGACTTAACCAGCAGGCATCCGTGCGCTTAAGCTGCCAAGGAACAACCCTGCCCGGAGGAAAGAAAAGCCACAAATGGAAGAATTAAGTGGGCAAGTGCTCGACACGAGCGTGAGATCTGTGAACGCGGACAATTTCTGGAATAGGATCTCAAAAGCCAACGAGGATGGGTAAAGAAAGGGCCGTGGGGGTACTGCCAAACCCTGCCTGTAAGCACCTTCTGCCAAGGCCACCTCTGGGCTCTTGGCTGAGGGCAGGCGCTGGAGAACTCAACAGAAGGGAGAATGGATGAGAATGGATGAGAACGGATGAGAACAGCTTCTTGGCCAACGCCTCTGCAACCGGGAAAGAGCCCAGAGCCACGACTTGGGGTCAGACCCACCACAGGAGCAACTCTGAGAACGTAGTTTGAATTCTTCAGAAGCTTTGGAGCATTTTATTCAACGTTCTAACTGCTCCCAATTGAATTAGTTCCCAAAACCAGATGAAGTAAGGTTATCAGCAACAAGAAAATTGACTCTAACGTAACACCCAGGCTGACGGGGTCATTTGGGGGCACATCAGGCAACCACAGATTAATTGGGGCCATCAGACACGCACAAGAACTGGATGAAGAACACTGAAGAGCTACAAAAGGTCCCTGAAAGACTCATTTGAGGGGGACATGAAATACTGGCATACCTCTGACGGAAGGCATCCATGGGACAGCTCTCAAGTAACGGAGATGTAAGTCGGTAGCCCAAATCCAAACGATCAGTTTTTATCACAGCAGCTGTCCGAGGCCACGTGGCCTCCCAAGGCTTGATGCAGCCTTGGTCTCTTGCAAAAAGACTTAAAATACATTAAAAAATAAATAAAAATTGAGTGAAACCAGTAGGAGAACTCCGATTCCTCCCAGAGCAGAGGGCAGCAGAAAGGTAGTTTATTCTGATGCTTACAGTGCACTTATTCAACCCCCTAAACAAAGCTTCAACCCTATAGCCACTTTGGTACTTCCACCTTAAAAAAAAACAACACAACACATTACCCCTTAATTCCTAACCCTGGTGCACAGAAATGCATTATCACAGCTGAATCACAGCTGAAAGCCAGGCAGCAAAATGACACAGCACAGCGCAGCATCTGCTCCTCGCTCCTCTTTTCCCAAGGGGACCAGCACAGAACCTGTGGGGTTTGGAGGAGGCTGCCGACTGCTGCACCCTCACAAGATCTTGGGGGAAAACAGCCTCCACCTTGAACAAAATCCCCCAGCCTGTTTCTCATTCTGGAGACACGCCGGGTCCGGCAGGCTGCCAGAATAACCCGGATCCCAGTGGCAAAAAGCAGCCGGTCCTTGGGATCAGAGGACAGGAGCAAATCCCCTCAGTGCTGCCACAGCTCAAAACACATCTTGCCTGGATTGGAGGCTTTGCGGATCCGTGCCATCGGAGGTGCTGGAGCAGGGAGATAAAGAAGCTGGAACACTCCAGGCTGCAGGGGATCAGACTCGAGAAGAGGTTTTGTCTTTTATTCCACCCTACCTCAGCCTCGAGCTGCAGGGAGAGGAAGGATTGAACCCTGACCGCTGGGCTCTCACTTGGGAGGCTGATCGCTGCGAGCACAGGCAACGCATCCCAAAGGAGACGAGCTGCGATTCGTCACAGGGGCAGGCTAATCTTCCTGCAAAAGCCCTGCGCCAGCAGGCCAGTCCTGTTAAAGACAAAGCTCGATCAACAGTTTTACTGGAACAAGCAGAACAGAAGCGCTCCTTCCCACAAGGAGCTTTCCAGAACGCAGTTTGCAAAGCCAGCTGGAGCTGCCTCGGAAAGGCCGGTCCTTTCCCGGTGCCTCACCAACGATCTCCACATCGTTGTGAAAGCCGGTTACCGGGCTAACGCCCATGCTCTTCATTAATTACTTGCATTTCTGAAACTGCATCGCCCTCATAAAGCAGCAGAGCAAGAAAAATTCAGTACTGAGCATAAAGAGGCCAGCTTGGCTGGCCAGCAACGCATCCCTGATGCAAGTGGGTGGCATTTTGGGCAGGCAGGGCTCCAGGAACCAGTACCCTTAAATCCCTGTTCTGCATCACGTTTCTTAACCTCTGAGGCCCTGGACAGCCCAAAATGAAATTCCCGTTGGCACAGCATCCTCCCTGTATCAGTAATCACTGAAGACGTTGCACTGGCAAACACAGTAAGGAAGCCTCAAATCGTGATTTTTAAGGATTCTCTCCCAAAGCGAGCCGAACCATCAATAGGTTTGAACTTGCCCTCCACACCCGGCTCACACCAACCACCCAGACCGCAGGCAGCACAGGGAGGAATTCATTTGGGGCCCAGCAGTGCCAGTTTAGACAGATGAAAGCACAGCTTTGGTCTTTCAGCCTGTCACGGGGCAACAGGAAAGCCCTTGCCCCGCTGTGCCACCTCTTCCCACCATAAGAAACCGAGCAAGGGTTGAGCATCTGCAAAGTCTCCTAAAAAAAGCTTCCTAAAACCAACCAGAGCTGCGTGATCTTGCAGGAACTCTTCAAAAAACATGGAATAGGGGAATGCCTGGGCTGGGATGCTGAGGTGCTTTGTGGCCCAGGAAGCCCGGCTGGAGTTTCCAGCCCAGCCCTGCCCTCAGTCGGCCATCACCAGCCCTCTCTGCCTCATCCCTGAAGCATTTTCCCCCTCACAAGTTTCCACTTTTGCCATGCCTGCGTGTGTACACTTGTTTGTTCTCCATTCACCAGTCTAAGCAGCTTTTAGAGGGAAAAAAATGAGTTTCTCAGCACTGAAGTTCAAAAGGGTGTTGGGGGGGGAGGGCTGGGTTTTGCTCCACTTGGTCTGGAGAGGAAAATGAAAAGGGATGTTTCCAGACACCCCACCGAGGGGGCACCTGATGCTGTGTAATTAGTCAATTAGTGGCAATCCGGCAGCATTGGTCCTACAACTGCTTGTATGTACTCAGCTGAGCCCCTCACGGGGATGCCTGGCTAGCTGGGATCTCCGACCAAGGCCTCAGCGAGACCAAGGCAGGCCAAGCAGCTCGGGACAAGCTTAAAAGCCTCGTCCTGCAACGCCAGCCCTGCTGGGCAGAGCTGCTGTGGTTGTACACAAAGGAATAAAGGGGTTTTGGGAAGGGGGGCTGGAAGGGAACGACGGCAGGGAGCTGCAAGGCCTGCGTGGAGGAACCACGGCCCAGGCGCCGCTCCCAGGCCTGCCCTCTCCTCATGGCAGCACCGGGTGATGGAGTAGCTGTGTTCAAGCCACTCGTCCCACCCTGCCCACCGAGCTAGGAGGGAGAAAACAAGAGCAGAAGGCTCCCCAGGTTCCTTTTTTCCTTGCCACAAACAGGCACAGTCTGGCTAAGGCACATCCTCTCACAGCATCCCCCGGTTTTTCATAGTTTCTCCCTGACTTCCCACGTGCAGAGGGCTCCATATGGAAGTTACGTAAACTCAAACATTCCCCGGGATATTCAGCAAAACGACAACTACCTCTGTGCCAGCTCCAAAGCTGGCTTAGCAAACCCAAAGGAAGGCAAAGAGCAAATCCTCTGTCACACAGGTAACACACGAGCGCACAAAGCACCATATCAAGCCTGCTGTTAACAACGACACTTTGCTGAGACCTGTCCGGCTGCTAACGCTGACAAGGAGACCTTGTGGGATCACCACCCGTTTCTGTCACCTTCCCACCTTAATACACTCCTGGAACCAAGGTGGAAAATGTTTGAGCAGCCACCAAGGCTGTCAGCAGCCTCCCTGGGGTCTCAGTGGGGAGGCGATGGAGAACCACCAGAAAGGCTTCCTCAACACACCAGAAAGGAGGGATGCTCTTAAAGATGGCATTGCATAGACAAACAAGGGTGCAGGACACCCATCCCATATCTCGTTTAAGCATGCTGGAAGATGTAAATCAAACTCAAGCTCATCCTTTCTCATTTATCTCCACAGAGAGCAGAGATTCGCCTCAAACTGCCCCAAAGTCCCCATGAAGGGCTGGGTCAGAGCTGTCACCCCCAGCTCCCTGCTCTAGTCAAAGGAAAAAAAAAACCAACAAAACAACAAAACACATTGCCTTACCAGTGTAGATGAGTCCAGGAATGAAAACGATGCTAGGCAAGTTGGTTAAAGATTTTTATAAAAAGGTAGTGCTATAAAAGAGGTTCTTCCATAACCCTACAGGAAACGTGTCTGGGATGACGTTGCCAACCTGTGCAGACTGTCAGAGTCCAGCAGAGCTAAAATGCAAATTCAGACATCACACAACAATACCTCCAAAGGTCAAAACGATGTGAAAAAAAAGCAGGAATACGCAAATCCACTGCCCTGTAGATTCTGAGGGACTGAATGAAGCAGGACCAAAGAGCAGTAAAACCGTCCACAAGACTTCAAAGTAAAACCCTGCTGATCACAAAAATGGTCTTCCCATTTCTCTTCCACGTATTCCTACATAACCTTAGAAAATAACGTAACCTTTCATCTAAAGCTCAGCCCCAGTTTTCCAGCTAGCAGGGTATCTAAAAACAAGCCCCTGCCACGGAGTCAGAGATCCTGCCTCGTTCCCGACCCGCCATCTGAATGAAAATGCAAATTCTACACGGCGGCTGGGATTAAAAACATCTCTCTGTCTGTAACTAAATAGGTTTAAAGTCTCCTCAAGAGAAAATCTTGAGGATTATCCGTGCTTTCCAATTTATTATTCATTCCCAACTCATTTCTATTCATCCCTCATTCGGGCCTGGCATATACGGCATGGGCGTCTTCTAGGAGACGCGGAGCCGCAGCTTCTGTGCTGCTGCGGGCAGGCTGCAAGGCAGTGCCCTGCTGACCCAGCGACTCAGAGGGACGGGGGGGAGATCTCAGTCTGTATTTCTGCTTAGTGACTACCTAAAGACGCTGGCACGGTAAAAAATGTTATGCAAATGGTAAAGCGGCAAGGGAAATTTTGCCTGCTGTCCTGGGAAGCAGGCTGGGCCCTCGGGAGCTGCAGGTTGGGTGCCAGAACATCCCCACGCTGCGCCTGGTGCCTGGAACAAAAGGCTGCCCTTTCCCAGAGCGCTGCTGGAATCGGTCGAAACCACTAAAATGCTTTTCCTTTTTATTTCTATTTTTTTTTTTTCAAAAGCAGAGCCCGTTCCTCATAGTTCTCCTCTTACTCAGCAGATTTCCTTCCTCGAGGGCTGAGATCCGCCGCTCCTAAGGCCGCCGCGCTGCCCATTCCTTCTGCTGTCCCACCTGAGTTTAACTCCTGGCTCTTTTTCCTCTAACCCCCTTCCCCACCGAGGCACGCTGCTCCTTCCTCCAGCTCCCTTTCTGCTCCGGCAGCCCCCACATTTTCCTCCTCCCCGCCAGGAAGCAGCACATCGACTCTCGGATCTTCCCAGCTCACGCTGATCGGCCCGCGGCGCTTCTGCAGGTCCTCCCTTTCCTCTCCCTTTTTTTTTTTTTAGAAGGATGAGTAAACAGAAAACCTTCCGCAGATGTGCCGAGACCTCTCTTTGGGTCACACCACCGGTTATCGCCTCAGTGCTTATCCGAAAGCCCCCGAGGGTGAAGTAAGAGGTGCCCAACTGGGCGCAAGCCGTCGCCGTGATTAATAGCGGGACTTCGAGCTGGTGTAACGCGCGTCGAGGCCAGGAACAGATTTCCTGGCTGCAGAAAGCTCTCTAACACGGACTATGACATAATTTACTAGCACAAACTTGTAACAGCACCCCTCGGCCAGCTGCGATTTGTGAATGAAGCGTTCAAAAGTCCCAGGGTAACGATCAAGGCCGATATCAGCGTTCCCAAAGGCGGCAGCACCCCAAAAAAAGCCCCAGAGCTCCCCGTCTGTCCCCTTCATGCCTTCATGCCAAAAGATAAGGACGAGAGGAGCAAAGGAAGGAGAAAAAACGAGTGCAGAGGGTGGCTGGGAGCAGTTTGGGGGTGCCCTGTGGTCTGAACCCCCCCCAGCTCCGTGCACAAGAGCCCGGTGAAGGCGAGCACCTGAGCACAGCCCCCGCTGACCTCCTACCTCCAGCCTCTCGCCCCAAGGAACCTCAGCCCCGCACAAGGTCACCGCCGCCGGGGTGGAGACCGGGCTGAGCTAAACCCCTGGGTTTGAGATCATCCCAACAATCCCAGCTCGTTTCGAAACGCCAGGCGTGACAGGGGCAGGCAGGCATCCAAAGGGGAGGCTCGCTGAGCCACGCTCCGCCGTTGATGGATTCGCCGCTCGTACCTGAGCCGAGGCTTCCTGTCACCTCTTACTTAACACGGGTACGCCAAGCCTGCAAGCTCCGACACGTCGAGCTCTGCTTTTACCGCTGGTATGCGGCTACAGCACCCCGGGACCTCTCCGATCGGGCCTCTGACAGGTTTTGAGAGGTTTATATTCCAGCGTCAAAGCGTTTCAGACCCCGTGCGTTACGAAGACGGGTCTTCAAGCTCCTCGTCTACCCGTATTCCTCCGCACCCGTCACCGAGGCGCGTGGACGCTCAGAAACGGCTCGGGAAGAAATTAAGCCAACAAACGATCCGGGAACAACGAGGATTCGCCGGCGAACTCACCGTTGGGTTTAACGTCACCGCCTCGGCCGGGATGGACGCACGGATGAAATTCAAGTTCAGCCAGAGAAAATTGAGGCTGAGCCACCTCGGGCCCGATGGCTGCGCGGAGACACGCGGCTGCGTCCGAGAAGAGGGTTGCCAGCGTTTGTATGGGTTTAACGACAGGAAAATAATCAGGGATAAAGCTGATCGACACACTTAGAGCTGCTGGAGAAATAGGAAGGACCTTAAGCCACGCCGAGGAGCAGCTGTTGCCGGGGAAGATGCAAGAAATCGCCCCGGACACTCCGGGAACCGCTTCCTTATCGGGAAATCTCCCTCCTAATCCCTGCACACGCCGATGAAGCACCACGGCGCACAGCCCGGGTATTAAATATTAAGTATTAAATATTAAGTATTAAATATTAAATATTAAATATTAAGTATTAAGTATTAAGTATTAAGTATTAAATATTAAGTATTAATCCCTCCTGGCGTCGCTGGGGATGCTCCAGTTACCCCGTTTGGGTACCGAACGCCCCAGCCACCCCAGCCCATTTCCACCCCCGACACAAGGCGGAGCGTTTGGGGAGCGACTCGGAGATCCGCCCCGTGATGTAAACTAACCGTTTGTACAGAAATCGGGCAAAATCGCCCCAAAAAGCTTCCCCACGGGAAGCAGAAAGGGAAGGCGGCAACGCCGGGGTTTGTCTCCGAGTCTTTCCCCGCCGCAACTCGCCGTCTTGATAGCAAATCCCCGAGTATTTCCAGAGCATCCCTGCGAGAGAAGGGCCGAGGGGTTCTGGTAACGGAGAGCACGGGGCAAGCGTTGTGTGAGCCACCAAGAATTCCTGAGGCTCTCGGCACGGACCCCGGTGCTCCTTGCGAAACTTCCCAGCGGGAAGCTCGCGGCCAAAAAAGCCGAACTGCATCTTCCCTCCTCCCTCGGCCGCCGGGATTCCTTCTCACGGCAACTCTTTGGGGTTTTGGCGTCGCTCCTTATTTAGCAGGAGGAAAGAAAGGGAGAGAAAAAAAGCCTCCCTTCCTTCCTGTCACGTTTTCCATCCTTGCTGACATCTACGGCGAGAAACGAGCGTGGGACCCGCGCGCGGCGGCCCCGGGAAGTTTTACGGCCCCGATGTCGGGGTGGGAGCCGGCACGCGTCCTTCCCGCGGCAGCCGAAGGGGGACGGAGGAGGGAAGGGGCCTCAGGACCTCGGGGTGGGGGTAAAAATCCCAAATCCCGTCCTGGAGCTCCCCGGCCTCTTCTTCCGGAGGGAGAGGATGAAGATGAGCGAGGAAGGTGAGGAAGACTTGGAAGAATAAAAGGAGGAAGATGAGGAGGAGGAATACTGGGAAGAGGAGGAGGAAGAGGAGGAAGGAAGAAGCGGAGGAGGAAGATGATGAGGAGGAATATTGGGAAGAGGAGGAAGAGGAGGAAGGGTAGGAAAAATAGGAGGAGGAAGATGAGGATGAGGAATATTGGGAAGAGGAGGAGGTGGAGAAGGAAGACTAGGAAGAAGAGGAGGAGAGAGGAGTAAGAAAAGGGGGGAGGAAGATTAGGAAGAAGAGGAAAAGAATGATTAGGAAGAGGAGGAAGAAGATAGGGAGGAGGAAGATGAGGAAGACTAGGAAAAACAGGGGGAGGAAGATGAGGAGAAGGAGGAATATTGGGAAGAGGGAGAGAGAGGACGAGGAAGAGGAGGAAGAAGAGGGGGATGGAGGAAGATTAGGAAGAGGAGGAGGAGGAAAATTAGGAAGAGGAGGAAGATTAGGAAGAAGAGGAGGATGTAGAAGAGGAGGAGGAAAAGGAGGAAGACTAGGAAGAGGAGGGGGATGAAGATGAGGAAGATTGGGAAGAGGAGGGGG
>CM021768.1:94197151-94207974 GCA_011076525.1 Nettapus auritus | reverse complement strand
ATGAGGAAGATTGGGAAGAGGAGGGGGATGAAGATGAGGAAGATTAGGAAGAGGAGGGGGATGAAGATGAGGAGGAGGAGAGGGAAGATCTGCAAGGAGAGGAGGAGAAAGGAGGAGGGGGAAGACGAGGAAGAAGATTAGGAAGGAGATGAGGAAGAGGAGGAGGAGGAAGAAGAGCAGCAAGAGGCCTCCACCTCCACCAACCCCCCAAGGGCCCAGCCTCCCCCCTCCACCCCCCTTCCCTCTCACCTGCGGGCGGCGGAGCCGGGCGGGCTCCCCCCTCGTTCCCCCGGGGGCTTCCCCCGCTCTCCTCCTCCTCCTCCTCCGCCGCCTCTCCCCAACGGCTCCGCTGCGAGGCCGCGGCGGCCGCGAACCATTGACACGCCGAGAGGGGGGAGCGGCTCCGGGGCCGGGCCGGGGATGGGAAGGGGGGGACGGGGCTGGAACCGCCGCTCGCCGCCGCCTCCTCGTAGCGGGAGGGCTCCGGCCCTCAGCGCCCCCCCCGCCGCCGCCCGCCCGCTGCCGGTGCCGCCGCCGCCATGGTGCGGCCGCAGGCGGGGCGCGGTGGGCGGGGCCGGCGCGGTGGGCGGGGTTAGGGGCGGGGCGACGGGAGGGGGCGGGGTTGGAGGCGTGGCTAACGGAGGGGGGCGCGGATAGTGCGGGGTTAAGGGAGGGGGCGTGGATAGGGGTGTGGTTAAGGGAGGGGGCGTGGTTAGTGTGGGTTAAGGGGGCGTGGTTAGGGGTGGGGCTATGAGGGAAATGGCGCGCTGGTTGCGGAGCCTCCCCCCCCCCCCCCCCACTAAATTAACAGGGGTCTAATCCTGCCCCCAGCCCAGGCTGCTCCAAGCCCCATCCGGCCTGGCCTTGGGTACTGACGGGGATGGGGCAGCCACAGCTCCTCGGGGCTGGGCAGGGCCTCGACGCCCTCACAGTGACGAATTTCTCCCTACCATTTAACCGAAATCCGCCCTTTTTCAGTATAAAACCATTAATCCAATCCCCAGAGCGTAAACCGTTAATGAACGTCCCCCCCAACAAAGGGTCCCTCCCCGGCTGAGGTGCTCAGCCCCCCGAGAAGCGCAGATCCCCTCGCTCACCCTGCCCCCACCACACCGTTGTCATGGCTGGCTGCCTCAATTTGGGGGTTCTCACCAACCCGCAACCCCAAACCCTCAGGGCAGCTCCCAGCCCGCTCTCCCCCCAGCCCGTGTTTGCGGTCGGGGTTGCCCCAGCTCTCATCGCATCCCTTGGGTTGCCCCGAGTCGGGCCGCATCCCTTCCCACATGGAACGCAAAAATGAACACGATAATTCCAGCCTAGCCCAGCGCTTAAAAAGCTCTGACCCTTCCAGCTGCTGCATTCCGGTCAGACCAAAAACCCAAATGCTCTGCCACAACGGGCGCCCAACCAAACCAGAACGAGCTTCGAGCGAAAGAAAACCTGGGAATCCTCTGGGAATCCTCGGAGCGCTCCCGAGTTGTCCGGTCACTGCTCGCTACCACTGAAACTGCAAGAGAAATCGGATTTCTGGCGATAAAAACCCCAAATTCTGCGTTGTTGCAGGGCAGCTGGAGGCGTGCTGAGACCTCCGCCCCTCTGAGGATGCGGCTGCACCACGGGGATCGCTGGGTGGGCGAGAAACCACAGGGTGCTTACAGCCACCAGGCTGTGACACAACCCGTCACCGCCACCCGAGCTCCGTGCTAACCCCGTGAGCTTCCTGCGGGACAAATTAATGTGTGTTGCTAAGCCTTTGCCATTATTTAGATCAAAAAGAGGCAAACCTGACCAGAGCAGGGTGTGCCATGCCCTGCCCTCTCCATCCACGGCTCTGTTTCAATCTGTTTGAAACCTGGCTTTGAGTTTGGGCCCCAAGAAGGATTGAGCATCCTCCTCCAGGACCTGCTGCTGCTTGGGGTGGCTGGATGCGACCCTGCTGCTGCCTCCG
This sequence comes from Nettapus auritus, assembly GCA_011076525.1. Taxonomy (NCBI): domain Eukaryota; kingdom Metazoa; phylum Chordata; class Aves; order Anseriformes; family Anatidae; genus Nettapus; species Nettapus auritus. The sequence continues at coordinate 94,206,026 of CM021768.1, read as the reverse complement.
CTGTCCCCCTGCCCCCGGGATGTGTGCCACAGCTCGGGGAGATTCCCAAAATGCTGCTGCCATCTGCTGGCACCCGCCTCCTGGTGGGGCCTGGGTGATGCCAGCTCTCCCCTCCTCACTCAGCATCACCGCTTGGGGGGCAGGAAGAGCGGCTTCGTTTTTCTTCAGGGTGGTTCCCTCCCTGGGAAAGACTGAAATTGAGAGAAAATAGGCAGGAGGAGAAGCTGCTTCATGATGGAACCAGGCTGCCAAAGCCTTTCAGGAGAACAGACATAGAGGGAGATTTATTTATCGTGGAGAAGAACCGTTCAGGGCATGAAGAACGCCAGAAATGTATACCTGAAGACACCGTGAAATTTATTATCATGCTACAAATGTTCAATGAGGAAGAAAGCCAGCGGTAAGGAAGAGAAATGTAGGAAGTTAAAGCCTCAATCTTACCTGGAGATGTCATGCTGTCGATTGAAGAACCCCTCCTAACCTCCACCAGGTCACAGCGCTGTTTGGAGATGGGCTTCGTGGAGAAAACGCCAGCCTGGACACGGCATTGCTGCCGGGAAAACGCCGCCTCAAAGCCAAACCTTTCTCCTTTATCTCATTGATATAAACCCGCCCAGACCCTACAAAAAAAGTCCTTAGGGATCACCGGTTTGGAGACACCTTCACCTTACTGTAGACCCTTATTGCTGGCAGGACCAGAGCTTTTCCACCCGTGTCCATGGGCTGCAGCGTGCCCTGTGCCGGGGGAGATGTTCAGATGTTTCTGCCCCCGGTCCCTGCCCCACTAAGTGACGTGGGTGCTGTGGTTTTGGCCCGGGTGCCGTCTCTGTTGTTATTTCTGGTGTTATCATGCAGAATGCACGCGGCTGAAGGAGGCAGGGTTTGGCTGGGCGATGGTACGGGGGTGAGATTTTGGGGTTTTAGCTACTTAGCGCTGACCACGTGCGCGTTGTGGGTGTCAAAACGGGGCTAAGCCTGAGCCTGGCAGGTACCGGGGTGGTTGGCTGGGCCGTGAGCCAAGCTTCAGCCCAAATGTGGGCCCAAATGGGGAAAATGAAGTGTTTTGCATGTACCTTGAGCCAAACGTCAGCCCAAATTTGAACCCAAAATGGGGAAAATGTTTTGCTTCCTCTGAGTCAAACTTCAGCCCAGATTTGGACCCAAAATGGGGAAAATGAAGTATTTCACATCCACCGTGAGGCAAACTACAGCCCAAATGGGGACAAAATGTGGGAAATGAAGTGTTTTCCCTCAACTATGAGGCAAACTACAGCACAAATTTGGACCCCAAATGGGGAAAATGAAATGTTTTGCTTCCTCCCTGATCCAAACTTCATCCCTAATGTGGACCCAACATGTGGAAAATGAAGCATTTTGCCTCTACTGTGAGGCAAACTTCTGCTCAATTGTGGACCCAAAAGGTGGGAAAATGAAGCGTTTTGCCTCCACCGTGAGCCAAACTTGAGCACAAATGTGGACAAAATGTGGAAAACGAAGCATTTTCCCTAAACTGTGAGGCAAACTACGGCCCAAATGGGGACAAAATGTGGAAAATGAAGTGTTTTCCCTCCACTATGAGGCAAACTACAGCACAAATTTGGACCCAAAACGTGGAAAATGAAACGTTTTGCTTCCTCTGAGTCAAACTTAGTCCCTAATGTGGACCTAAAATGTGGAAAACAAAGCGTTTTGCCTCCACCGTGAGCCAAACTTGAGCACAAATGTGGACAAAATGTGGAAAACGAAGCGTTTTCACTCCACCATGAGGCAAACTTGAGCCCAAATGTGAACACAAAATGTGGAAAATGAAGTGTTTTCCCTCCCCTGTGAGGCAAACTACGGCCCAAATGGGGACAAAATGTGGAAAATGAAGTGTTTTCCCTCCACTGTGAGGCAAACTTCATCCCAAATTTGGACCAAAATGGGGAAAATGAAACGTTTTGCTTCCTCTGAGTCAAACTTCAGCCCAGATGCGGACCTAAAACGCGGAAACTGAGGTGTTTTCCCTCCCCTGGGAGGCAAACTACAGCCCAAACGCGGACAAATGGTGGAACATGAAGTGTTTTGCCCAGCCCAAGCCGGGGCCGGGGCCCTGCCGCCACTTCCCCCTGGGGCTGTGGGCACAGGACGAGGGGATAAGGTGACAAAGGGACAAGGGGACAAGGGGACACGTCCCGGCTGTCCCCGTCCCCTCGCCCCCCGCTCCCCTCAGGCCCACGACCGGGCCCGGCCCCGCGGCCTGTGCCCGTGGGGCGGCCCTCAGCCCCCTCACAGCTCTCCGCCTATCAGCGCCCGTCTTTCCCTCGACGGACGGGCGATGCGACCAATGAGCGGCGCGAGAAGGGGAAAGTGGGCGGGCCTAGAGCCGGCCGGGGACGCGGCGGCGGCGGCGGCGGCGGCGGGCGGGGGACAGGGAGCGGGGCCGGGGGGGTTTTGAGGTACCCAAAGTGTTTTCCCTTCCCCAAATCCCCTCACAGCGGGCCCCGGAGGCCGGGCTGAGCTGGGTTTCCCTCACAAAGTGCCGCTTCCGTGCCCGGGAGCTGCCTGTGGGGTTGTCCCCTCACAGCCCGGCCCTTCAGCCCTCAGCGGCCGCCCCGCTCCCCTCGGCCTCTTGTCTCGTCAGGTGCTGAGCCGCCATGGGCTTTGCGGAGGACAAGGTGTACGGCCACATCCTGAGGAACATGGACAAGTTCAAGAACATCCACGTGGCGTCGCTGGTCGATTCCCTCAGCTGCCTCACCGAAGCGGACCGGGTAACTTGGGGATTTCCTCAGCCCTGCCAGGCCTCCACACGGCCCCGCAGGGCGCCTGGCTTGGTTTTATAGCGCTGGTGGTGTACAGCTGTTTGGTTTTTGTTTGTTTTTGGGGGTTGTCCCCTTCTGCTGTGCTGGTTTGAGGCTTCCCCGGCGGTGCTGTGCTCCTCTCTGGGCATAGAAAGGGGACGTGGAGCTGCTGGAGCAGGGCCTGAGGAGGCCGTGGGGGTGCTCAGGGGCTGGGGCAGCTCTGCTGTGGGGTCAGGCTGAGAGGTGGGAGTGTAGGGTCTGGGAAGGGAAAGCCCCAGGGAGACCTCACAGCGGCCTGCCCGTACCTAAAGGGGGCTGCAGGAGGGCTGGGGAGGGACTCTTTGTCATGGGGGTAGTGATAGGATGACGGGTAACAGCTTTAAACTAAAAGAGAGCAGATTTAGGTTAGATATAAGGCAGAAATTCTTTGCTAGGAGGGCGGTGAGGCCCTGCCCAGGCCGCCCCAAGGAGCTGTGGCTGCCCCATCCCCGGCAGTGCCCAAGGCCAGGCTGGATGGGGCTGGGGGCAGCCTGGGCTGGGGGGGCTCTGAGGTTCCTCTTCCAACCCAAACCGTTCTGTGGTTCCGTGATTCTCCCCCTAAGGCACGCCGTGCCTCTTGGTGTTCCTTGTTCAGGATGAACTTCATACCCGAGAGGAGGTGCGGGGCAGCAATGCAACCGCCTACAAGCTTTATCAGCACGTGAAGTGCCGCCGGGGCTGGGTGACCGACCTGATCAACGCGCTGCACCAGAACAACGCGGGGCACCTGGCCGAAGAGCTGCAGCAGGTCTATGACCTCTACCAAACCCGTAAGTGGCCTCACCACGGCGCCTTGCCCCGGGGACATGCCTGGGGGACGGCAGGAGGTCCGCAGGGATCCTTGTTCGAAGCTGCTCGTGTTGGCAGTGGGCTGGGTGTCTCGTCATCCTTGTCCTAAGGGGAGATGGAAACAGGAATTCAGGGGAGCTGCAGGTTTGGCTGATATGGGGACAGAGCGTGGACGTGAGAAGGGTTTCCTCAGCCCCACACCCATCTGCCTCCTCGGCTTTCCTGCGCTGCCTCAGCTTTTACCCGTACCTCCTCAGCTCCTCCAAGAGCCTCAGCTCCTCCAGCTGCTCCAAATCCTGCTGCCACCTCTTTCCCTCCCGATGCCCGGCCTGCCGTCTCCATCAGCGCCCAGCTGCCGTTTTCGGGGCCAAAACCCGCTGTGGGATCCCCGCTGGCCGATCCTTCTCGTTGCACTTCACCCACCGGTGGCCACGCACCTCTCCAGCGCGCTGCCGCCACCGCCGCGAGCCCAGCTGCAAGCACGGACGTTCCCAGCACCGACCTGGACGCCAGGACCCCTGTGCAGGAGAAGGTGAGCGGGGACAGGGCTGCAAAAACCCTTTTGGAGCTTAACGGCGGTGCTTTGGGTGCCACTGGGCCCCGTGTGTCCTCAGCCAGGGTGAAACGGGGCCGCACAGCGATTTAACAGCTCCTTTTCTTCCAGCCCCTGGAAAAAAAAAGCCCCCAACCCCCGCTGCAGCCGGCGAGCACGACTTACGATGGGGCGAGCGACGGGCACGGCGCCGAGGGGCCTCTCCCGTGCCCCGCGGAGGCTCAGCAGGGGATCCCCGGGGCTCCTGGTGCGGTTTTGCCGTCGGCCGCTCCCCCCGAGCGGGACACGGAGTGGCTGAGCCATCGCTACCCGGTGTGCGTGGCCAACGGCTGCTTCGGGAACGCCAAGCACCTGCACCGCGCCGGGCTGGGCACGGCCGTCCCCTTGAGGGACCCGGTCACCGCTCGGGGCGCGGGGCAGCCCAGGAACGAGCCTCAGGAAGACGTTTACATCTCCGCCGAGTTCACGCCGCGGGAGAAACACGCTGAGCTCGGTCCCGAGCACGGAGGGCCTCCGAGGAGCTTGGTGGATGTGCGCAGCCCTCTCCTCGTCCAGCAGCAGTTTGATGCAGAGCAGAAGCTGGTCGGGACGCTGCGAGAGCGCCGAGAGGGAGGTGAGTTTCTTTCCTCGGCCGCCGGCGAGCCTCCGGAAGGCCTGCGGGTTAACGCGGCGTTTTGTTCTCTCCGGATGCAAACAGCCGCCCCCAGAGGCGCTTCCCCGTCCCGCGACGCCTCCTGGAAGCTTCCTGTGCCCGAGGAAGCGCTGCCTGCGGGGAAGGCAGCCAGCAGCACCCCCTCCGTGCCGGCGGAGGACAAAGTAGGTGACCTTTCATTGCCTCTCGCGTTGCCTTCAGCTCCTTACAAACTCCCCCGGCTGCGACCTTTGGTTTTCCTGCAGCGTAAGGCTGGGGGCGAGTTTACTCGGGGCTTTTTCCCCAGCCTGACCCCCTCTCGTTGGCTCCCAAAGGTGCTCCCGGCCTCTCTCTGCAGCCCAGCAGTCGGGGGAAGCTCTGGAAGCGCAGCTGGGAGGACGACATCCTCGCGGGGCAGCTCTGCCACAAGCATCTGGGCCTCTCCCACCGTCCCGGAGGAGGACGTGGAGCTCAGCAAGCCGGGCGTCCTCCTCTCCGTGGCGGATAACAACCCGCCGACGGTCGCCAGGCGCGAAAGCGACGCCGCATCCGAAGCCACCGATCACCTGGGCTTGAGCAGCGACCCGCTGCTGGTGAGCACGGACGGCTCAGGAGGAGAACGCAACGGATCCAGCTCGGCGCGTTGCTCCTCGGCTCCCGGCGGAGAAGAAACGAGGGGAACGCGCTCCTGCTCGCCTCGGAGCTGGAGAACCGACGAGATCCGCGTGGCTCACGGCCCCAGCGCCCTGCTGAAGGCGAGCAACGACGTCCACGAGGGAGCAGATCCCTCGGGGAGCCCTCCGCCTTCTGACTCGAGCGGAGGGGACGGCCCCGGGACGGCCCTGCCCTACCTCGTCCCGGCGGTGGGCATCGCGCTCATCTCCGCCGCGGCGTTCCTGGTGTACGCCCGGCTGCAGAAATAGCGGAGAGGAGAGAAATCGGGGTGCCACGGCCGGCGCGGGGGGAGCTTCGTCTCCCCAGCAGGAATTCAGCTGGCACGGCGGAACTCCTTTTGTGCTCGCGGAGAGCAGTGCCAAATTTGGGTCCCTAATTTCCTTCCTCCCCCCCCCCCCACGGAGCAGCTCGCAGGGATCGGGCTGTAGGGCTCCCAAACGAGCCCAAACCCCGATAAATTCCCCTGGGAATTGCCAGGAATTTATCCCTTGGGGATGAGCTCGGGTTCTCCTCCAGCCGAGGAACCGCGGCGACGTCCCAAAACGGGATCCCCGCGGTTGCGAGAGCCACGGGGTGCTCGGTGGAGGGGTTCGGGGCCGCGCTTTGCCTCTGCCTCAAAATATCCCCAAATTTTGAGCCCCTTCCCCGACCCCTCCGCGACTCGCGGCGTGTCCGGCCCCAGCACAGAGCGGTGAGGGATTTCTGTCCCAGTTCGCGGTGCCGACAGCTGCCGACGCTCGCCCGTTGCCCGAAAAAGCACCAAGTGCCTTCCCACAACGACGGGCAGTAACCAAACGGAGCGGCGAGGTGTGATTTCGCTCTGACGGGGCTGATTTTGAGGGCGAACGCGAGCCGCTCCCTGCTCAGCACCCGTGATTTAGCCGTCGGTGGCTGGGAGACGGCTTTTTCAACGCACTTTATGTCTCTGCCGGGGATTTCGGGGCTGTTCTCCCCAGCCGAAGAGAACGCGGGGATTTCCCAAATCTCCCAAGCAGGGAGAAGAACCCGGGATCGCCGCCAGCACTGAGACGTTTTCCTCAGCCTTAAGGAATTTTCTCCACGAGCACTTTGCACAGACCCCAAAAACGCAGCCTGTGGAAGCGAGGGGCGCGTCTCCACAAAATTCAGCAGCACCCGGACCGAGGCTTTGCACCCGGCTGCAGAATTCCTCCTCATTTTCCCCCGTATTTCGTAGCAACTGCTTGTCCACGTGGTATTTCCACCTCGACTCCCTCCCGGGAAGCGGCTGATTGATTTGAATTCGCCTCAGACCTGACGAAAGCACGCGGTTTTCTCGGTGTGACGTAGCGCTTGAAAAGCGGGTGAGCCTGCGGGAGGGAATTTCCTCGTGCAAATCCTTCGAAAAGGAAAAAGGTGTGTTTTGAAATGCGGAATAAAACCGTCTGCCGCTTCGCGGGACTTTTGAGAGCGTCGTGTGTTTGTTTTGGGGGTTGAACCCCAGCTTTCGGCGAGCCAGGAGGGGGAGCGGGTGGGTTTCGTGGGGACGTTGAACGGAGAATTAAATCCCCCCAAGCACATAAACGGCCACAGAGAAGGATCCGAACACCCGGCCTGCTAAATTTTTGGGGATGAGGGGAGTTGCTGCGCTTCGTTCAGCTTTCTCCGCCCGCTTGAGAGGTGCTGTTAATTAGAGTTTCCCGTTAATTACATACAGTTTTGCCAGGAGCAGTTTCAGGCGGCTGTGTTGAGGGGAATCGGACCGTTCCCTTGCTGCCTTTGGGCTCAGCTCCAGCACCAGCGGCGGTGGTTCCTCGACCTGCAGAGAACGGTCATCGAAATCATCATCCACACCAGCGCCGTGCTGCTCCTGGGGCTGGGCACGGCTGGGTTTTGGGGAGAATTGGGAGGATTTTAGGCGGCGTGGCTGGAAACGGCCCTTTTTTGGAGCGTTTGGCGTCCTTTCCACGCTGCCTTTCGTGTCCCCCAGGGGCTGAGCCCTGCCCGCTTGCCTCATGGTACTGCAACGAGAACACGCCGTGCTGCGGGTCGGCAGGTTTTTAACCAAATGAAGGCAATATTTAATTAAAAAGGTAATTTCTCGTCGGGGACCTCACGCTCTACCTGTTGGCACCAGCCTTATCACAGGATCCCTGCATTCACCCAGGAGACCAGAATCCCAACCGACCCCGATCCCTTCCCTTGGGGAGTTCAGGAATTCCAGAACTGGGCAAATCCCGCTGAATTCCCCTAATTAACGACTACTAATGAGCAATTAGCCCTCAGCCCTCTGGGAGCGCCCCCGTTTCCTGCTGCCCCCCTCATGGGATGGCCCTAGGGATGGGTAAGGATGCATGTCGTGATATATTGCGCTTATGTCGTGACATAGAAGGCAGCCGGGGGGGAGGCATCGCTATTTGCATATGCAAATCGTATGCAAAGCAGCCCCCCCCCCCCCCGGGGCCCCCCCCCGGGGGGGCGGGCGGCCGTGTTCCCCTCGCCCCCCGTCTGCGTTGCCATGGTTACCCCGGCTGTCAATCATTCGCTTTCTCCCGCCCCGACCGTGCAGTCACCTCACGCCATTGGTCTACGGCCCTGTCATTCTCTCGCCGAAAGCACTCCATAGGCCAAAACCGCCTCCTATTCCCCGCCCCTCCCCTCCCCGCGCTCTCTCCTCCTATTGGCTCCCCGCTCTTGTCAGAGCGCGGCGGGCGGGCCCGCCGCCCCGCCCCATCCGAACCCTCGTCTCTCATTGGCCAGCCCACCCGTCGCTCCGCGCGACGGCGGCAACCGATTGGCCGCCGCCTCACGGCACCTCCCGCCCCCTTCCCTCGGGGCAGGAGCGAGCGCGGCCGGGCCCGCAGACGGGGGGGGAGGAAGGGCCGGGACCGCTCGGCGCAGGCGCGCTGCGGGCGGCGGCTGCGGCGGTGGCTGAGGGGAGCGGCGGGGCGCGGCGGGGCGGGCGGCCCATGGGGCCGGGCCGCGCTGCGGATGGAGCCGCTGCGCAACGGCGGAGGCGCGGAGGACAAGGCCCGGAGGCGGGGAGCGGACGCCGGGCCTCCGAGGCGGTGGAGCAGCGGTGGTGGTGGCGGTGGAGGAGGCGCGGCGGGCGCTGACAGCTCCGCGGCGGCGGCCGGGCCTAGCGGGAGGCAGCGGCGGGACTCGGTCCGCAAGAACCGGCCGCGTGAGTGCGCCTCGGGGGGCAGGGCGGGGCCTGAGAGGGAGGGGCGTGGCTTAAACGGAGGGGCGGGGCCTAGGTGAAAGGGCGGGGCTAAAGGGGGCGGGGCTAAAGGGAGGGGTGGGGCCTGGAGGGAGGGGCGGGGCTGCTGAAGTAAATGGGTGAGGGGGAGTGGGTGGGGCTTATTGGGAATGGGCGGGGGGACTGGAGGGACGGGGGGGCGGAGGACAGAAGGATGGGGACAGAAGGACGGGGACATGGGGGACACA
>CM021768.1:94173982-94185811 GCA_011076525.1 Nettapus auritus | reverse complement strand
AAATGCACAAAAACAATTCACGAAAATGGATAAAAATCCATGAAAATGCATAAAATAACAATGCATGACAACGCGTAAAGACAACAATGCAAGAAAATGCATAAAAATCCATGAAAATGCATTAAAAAAATGCATGAAAATGCAAAAAGACCACTGCACGAAAACAAAAGTGCACAAAAAGGATGATGTAGGAAGACGAATAGCGCGTGAAACGCCCCCGGGAGGAGGCTGGGGCTGGCTCCATCCAGCCCCTGCGCAGCTGTGGCCGCGGAGCCGCGTTAGCGAGCGGTGGGAACGCGCCGAGGACGAGGAGCAGCAGCGGGGAGCGAGCACAAGGAGGTGCAGCGAGGCTGCCGGCTGCTTGGCCAGGCTCACAGAAGGCTTTGGCACCGCGTCCTCGCAGCCGGGAGGTGGCAAGGGGATGAAAACCCAACGCGTTCCCCCGCTGCCGGCAGCGCCCCGGGAAGCAGAGCCCTGCACGCACTCACCTCGTGGAGGTTCAGCTCCTTCACCTTCTCCTTGAGAATTACCTGCAACACAGAGACGGGGTGAGGACGCGGCTTCTCCTGCGTTTACAGCCGCTCAGGTCCCCGTAAATCCAAATTTCCACGCACGAGCCCTTTTTGTTGCATTTCCCCTCCGCTTTCGGGCATGGAAACGGGGTGAGATTTTGCAGGCACAGCGCGAGCAGAAGGAACCTGAATTCTAAAAATACGCTAAAAACTGGGCCAGTCCTGCACGTGCTGAGCAATAAAAATAAAGAAATACAGCACCACCCACGTCTGGAGGGGGCTGCGCTCCAGGAACAGCCCCGTGCTGGAACATCCAGCCGGCCCGGCTCCACCTCGTTAAGTTTCCTGCCCGAACGCTGGGGTCAGAGGTGGAAAAAGCTACAAAACCCCGGGGAAAAGGGGATGTTTCAGCGGTAACTGCCGTTTCTTTTAACCCCCGCGTGTGGGTGGCTGCAGAAAGCAGCTGGGTTGGCTTGGACGCCTTCCCCGGGACGGACGGGGCTGCTCTGACCCACAGCCGCTGGAGGAGCGCTGGATGCTCCCAGCCCGACATCGCCGAGGGTTTGGGAGGCACCAGCAGAGATGCTCCAGGGGTGGAGATGTCCCCAGCGCCCGGGGACCACGCTCCGGGCACTTGGCACCTGGGTTTGGTTGGGTTCAGCTGGGGGAAGGCTCTCCAGGTCTCACCTTTCGGCTTAAACTCTTGTTTTTGGGGAGTTTTATCTTTAAATAAATTATATTTCTATTCTTTTAGTCCTGCTCATTGCTCTTGTGGCCTCCGGGCTCGCCCAGGGCAGCATCCAGGTCGGACAGGAGCAGACCCCGAAATGCTGAGAGCATCGCACACGGGCAAGAGATGCTCTCAGGGCACCCAGCTGGCCAAAACAAAACCCTAAATGAGCAGGGACAGAGGTTTGGCAGCGCGTTAGCAGCCTCTCTTCAAAGACCTAGAGCCCCCCAGCGAAAAGAACAGCTCGATGGCAACCTGAAAGGGCGATTATTCCAACAAACCCGCGGCCTTTACGCGCGTTGGGAGCCGCAGCCTGTTGAGGACCTCACCTGCTTGTAGGCGTAAAGCTCTTTGTGTGCTTGATGTCTGAGCCTGGAACGAAAAGAGGGAGAGAAGTGAGGGCAGGCCGAAAGAGCGGGGTTACCCTAAGAGCCCCCAACACACCTCGTTTCCCTCCCCTCCCGATCTAATTGCTTCGGTTTTAATTTCAGAGAGGCCACGTGGAACGATGTAGGCAGCAGGCACTGAATTCAGGCTTTTTGTGGAGCTGGAACCACGACGTCTCCGTCCAGAAGCACCCCAGCGAGCCCCCAAATTTGGGGGGGAACCAAAAGGGGCTGGGGTCTGCGGGCACGGGGAGCAGGAGGCAGGAGAGGCGCGGGGATGGAGCAAGAGGGGTGAAACCGGCCCCGAGGCTGGGAAAGCGCTTCTGAAAGGCAGATGGGGAAAAGCAAAGCCGAGGACCACCTACGAGGGGGAAAAAAAGCTCTCCCAGCACGGGGGGAAGCTTCCGCCTCGCGGAAAGAAGCCACACGTCCCCTCGGTGCGTGGATTTGGTTGCGGGCAGGGAGAGGATCCCAGCCCGGATGGATCCCGTTGGATCCAGAGCAGCTGCCGTAAGGCGAGCCCGGGATCTGGCGAGCGAGGTTCCCCGTTGGAGCCAGGGGTTCGTCCATTTCGTCCATCCCGTGTGAAACGCCGCGGCTCCGGAGGAATTCCTGGCAGACGGCACGTCCCGAGGAGGGGCCGCGCAGCGCCGCTCGAGGCGGAACGGGAAGGAATCCCGGCTCCCCACCTGATAACCGTGCCTCGTGGAGGTGGCGGGCAACGTGAGACTCACCCAACGAGAGGCTACGGGGGTGGCAGATCCCACAAGCAATCCTTTATTTCATGCTGTCAGCTCGGGGATTTGGGGTAAATCCGGCAGGTATTGGCTCTGCTTCCTCCTGGCCGGGCTGCCTCGCATGAAAAGGGCGGCAGAGGATGCTCCCGCGCCGCTTCTCCCTGACTGTTAAACGAACCCCTCGCTCCTCCAGACGTGATCCTCCGTTAAAAGCCTCAAATCTCAGCGCAGGAGGGGTCAGGAACGCGCGGGGTAATCCGGGAGGGCTTCAGCAGCTGGCTCAGGACGGGGAGAAACTCAGCACGAAGTCAGGATCTCGCTTTGTGTCTCGGATCCTCCTGCCGAAGGCCGGCGGGATTTGGCTTGCCAGGTGCCAGCGGTGCTCCTGATGGGGAGCAGCGAGGAGATCCGGTCACGGAGCAAGCAGTGGGGACGCTCCGTGCATCTACACCCTGAACCTCAAGCTTTTAAACCCAAAGCCAGGGCTTGGAGCACACGTTCCTAAGAGGGGGGTGCTCCAGGGCACGGCTAAACCCCCAAATCCGGAGCTGCTCCGCTTTCGGGGGATCCTCCTTCGCAAATCCCGGAGCTGGCGGCTTCATTCATCGAGTCTCAGCCGAGGCTGGGGCTCCGAAGGGCTCATTAAATGATCTCATCCAAGCTCCCGTCTATCAGAGCTCGTTACTCCCGGGGGTGGCAGCCAAACGCCTCTCCCCGCGAGGCACTCCGTCTTCATTTAACGACGGCAAGAGACAGAGGGCTTGCCACTTCCCTCGCCGGCTTCTTTCAGCGCACCTCCAACTTCTAAATTTACAGATTTTCTGGCTCGATCCTCCAGACATTACCGCTTGTTATTGCCTCTCTGGGGCAGAACGCACCCAGCGCCCAGGAAAACACTGGGAAAGCCCAAACACCTCTTCATTTTGCAAGCGAGCCGTATGGATTCAGCTCGACCCCGGGGAAAACACCTCCCTCACCCTGCCGAAAGCCACCTGCCCTTCTTTTTGCCTCCTTTCCCATCGGCATCCCGGTTAGAAGCACACCGGGAGCTTCAACTCGCAGCTCGTGGGCTGAATCTCTCCCCGGAAAATAATTAAAGCAAGCCTCGAGGTGGAATAACCTCGCCCCCATCGCTCGGATGAGCAAATCAGCTCCGCACCATTAATCCCCCGACCGCGCCGCTGAACGAGCGATTTGGGTCCGGTAACGAAGCGGGGAGGCATTAAACATTTCCTAAGCGCCCGGCGCTCGGGTTAGTCATTAAGAACGAGCCGTGGCGAAACGCTCAGCGGAGGGCAGGAGCCGTCAAACGCCGCTTTCGAGTCCTGCTTGAGAAATAGCTGCCGGGTTTGGAGCCGCTAACGCGATTCCCTTCCTTGGGGGGGTGGGCAAAAAAGGGAGAAAAACATCGCCGGGGCAGCTGACCTGAAGTAACCAAAGGGATGTTCCACACCGTACGGTGTCACGCTCAGCAATAAGAGGTGGAAGGAGGAGGAAGAGGGGAGGGGGGGGGGGGTTGGTGCCAAAACGTCCGTGCTCCTTGTGAACACGTGCGTTGAGGCCCTGCTGCAAGGCCGCGGTCAGGCAGCGCTCATTCGTGGGATGTAGAGAATCATTTCTTTCCTCTGCACCTCCACACAGCCTTTACTTGTTTTGTTTTGCTGTTCCCTTTCCCCTTCAGTTGAATTGTTAATTAATAACATTTCCCTAATACATATATATTTCCCTTTCATTAAATTCTCCTCATCTCAACCCGTGAGTTGTTCTTCCCTTTACTTCTTCCCCTCCTCGTCTGAGCAGGGGGAGTGAGATGGGTTGTGGTGTCCGGCTGCCCGGCACGGGACGAATGTCGTGTTGCTCACGGCTGAGCAAATCCTTTTTTGTGATTTTAATCCATTTTTTTTTCCTAATTATGCCTTTAATAAACCGTTCCACGGGTCGCATCCCGTCAGAGAGGTGCGGGGACACCTCCTGCCAACAGCCGGGGTGGCTCGTACCTGATCAGGTAGCAGCAGAAGAGCAAGCTGAGGATGAAGACGAAGATGGCCGTGCCGAAAACCACGATGTATATGTTGAGAGGCAGGTTCTGGAACCCGATGTTCGGCATCCTGAAACTGTAATGCTGGAAATCCGAGCTCATGGGTAGGCTGCGAAGAAAAGGGAGAGAAGAGGAGGACGTGAGGCTCCGTATGGATGGGATGCCCTAAGGAAGAGAGGAAGGATGCCCCGAAAACAAAGCCGGGCAGGTTAAACCCTGCCTGGGATTCCCCTTCTCGCTCCTCGTGCTCCTCGCCCAGCTATTTCCCCTCCTGCAGTCCTTTAAATTAAACCCCGGGCGGGGATTCGCATCCAAAACACCCCAATCCCAACGTCTCCCCGTACCCGAAACCCCGATGAATCGGGCCGAAATGCCCCAAAGCGACCAGGAGGCAGGCTGGAAGGGGAAGTCTTTCCTCCCCTGCCCTCCGTGGTTTCCTCATTGGGCAGAAATTCCGGATTTCGTGCTGCTCCTCGGTCATTCCTTTCCGCTCCACGGCTCCCGAGCCGCTCGCCCTCGCACCACCGCGGCTCCGGCCGGGCGCAGAGTTCCCCCCCCCCCCCTCCCAGCTCCCGAGAAGGAAGTTTTACAAAATAATAATAATAATCAAATCGATTTTGTTTGCCTTTCATCCCTTACCGCCCGCGGGAGGCGGCGTGCAGGCGAGCTGCACGACAAACAGGGAAACCACCCGCAGGCTCAGCGCGCTCCGGGGGAATTAACTCGCCCAGGGATGACAAAATCCCCCCGGAGCAGGGGGGTTTTCGGCGTACGGCCGGGGAAAACAGCGGTGAAAAGCCCCGGATCTGAGCTGGAAAGGTGCAGGGAAGGGTTTGGGCTCTCAGCGAGGACGGATTCGGCGTCCGGAAGAAAATAATCCCTGGGATTGTCGCAGTCACAGCTCCATCTGCACGCGGCGCCGTGGCACCTGAAGGAACCGGGTTGAAGCCGAGGAAGCTGCAGGAAATAAAAGCCACCCGACAGCAAACGCGGCCCCAGCCCCTCGCCCGCCGCTCCCAGCGCCCACCTCGCGTCCTCAAGCGTTCCTGCCACCCGTTTCTTCCCTTCTTGGGCCAGCTGCAAGTTTTTCGAGGCAATTTCTGCTAAAACCTGCACTCGATGAAAACCTCCGGAGAGCCGAGCACGTGTTCAAAGCGCCCGGCCCGAGCGGGAAAGCTGCGAGAGCCGGGAGCCTGCACGCCCAGAGGTTTGTTCAACCTCCCCCCCGAGACGGTTTTGTGGTTGTTTTTTTTCAGCTTTGCGAATAAATAATTAAAAAAAAAAAGGCGACACCACCCCCAAACCTTTGTTCCCGGCTCGGGCACGGTTAATGCGCAAGCTTAGCGTGGCTGCGCGGGGTTGGGTGCGGGTTTTAATCCCCGTTTGCGGGGTCAAAGGGATTTGGGGCGGTGTGGGGTCTCCCTCGTGGGTCGTGCTCGCTCCGTGAGCCTCCTTCTGCTTCCTTTTTGATCCTTGGTTGTCCCGAATCGCTCCAGGGTTGCCGGCTGCCCCGCGTGGGGAGGGAGCAGCGCCCGTGGCTTCCCATCACGGATGCCAGCGGTTGAGGTCCCCATTTCGGGGAGCAGCGCGTTTTGGGGGGTTCTGGGGTCGGTAAATCCTCTACGGGACGTAGGTTTGAGGAGAAAACCTCACCCAGGCTTGAAGAAACACGAGCCGAAGACCACAACGTGCTGGATCTCGCTACTGGAGCGCGGAGAGGAGCCGAACGCCCCCCAACAACGCATCTCTGCGTTCAGCCGAGCACCCGGGACAACCCAGGACCGAGCTCGGAGAATAAAAAGCCACCAAACCAACCAGCACGGGCCCGATCCTCTTCCTCCGTAGCTCCTCAAGCTCCTGAGCCAGTAGAAAAAAAGCTTTCAAGATGTGCCCGTGGGTCCCCGGACCCCGCGTGGGGCTGGCTGAAGGGTTGAAATCCTGACCTGTACCCAGCAGGACGTCGAAGGTGGGTTATAAAAAGGTGCCCGAGTGCCCGCTGCGGCAGAAATAAGTTCGCTGGAGGAAGAAAAACCGGGGGAAAAAGCGAAGTGACCCCAAAGCGGGGGAGTTCCCGGTGCCAGAGGGAGGGAAGCGGCTAAAAGCCACCTCCACGCAGACCCAGGCGCCCAGATGAAAGCGAAGGAAAGTCGGATTTTCCCGGGTTGAGGCGTGGGGGATCCGAATTTTGGGACAATTTCCACCCGGGGATCCGAATCCAACCCGAAGCCGTCCCAAACTTCAACCGGCACCCCCTAAATTTAGGGTGCTGAGCCGCCCGGGGTGAAGGGGTGCAGCATCCCAGGGGCCGGGCAAACCAAAGCTGCCGCCTCTCCTCCAGCACCCAACGGGGTTTTGGAAACAACTCCCCAAAATCTGAGAGCCGCACGGGTTCCCCCGGCTCGCCGCGGTGGTTTCGGTGGCTTTGGCCCCTCTCCAAGCCGAGCGGGATTCGGCTCCTTTTTGAACGGGAACCAAAATTCCCTGGTTTCGCTCCCTGGCCGGACGACACCGAAGACGGAAATGGAACCCTCTCGGAGGAATCGGCAGCCAAAAAGGAGGAAAAAGGCGTAAAAGGAGAGAAGAAACGAGCAACCCGGCCGTGCCGAGCTATTCCGGATCCTCGAGGGTCTGTTTAGGGGAGAAGCGACCCCGTCCCCGCCGTCCCGAGGCCGATCTTGAGAAGGGAAAACGTTTTAGCCGCTGCCGGAGAGACGCAGGAATTAGGTCGGCCGCAGTTCCCAGCGCCGGGTTTGCCGTCAGCGGGGCCAACAGGAGGCGGCTCGGGGCTGATTTGGCAAGATCCAGGCGAAAAAAAAAAGAGGTAAAATAAATGAAAGGAGAAAAAAAAAATCCCTGGTGCTTTTTGATTCAGCAGCCGCAGGATCCGTGGCTGTACGAATGTCTTCGGGAGGCGGACGCCGCTCGCTTTGAAGCCCCTACCGCGTCCCGTCAGGTGCCAAAGTCCCGATTTTGGGAGTTTTCCCCCAATTAACGGGCTCCCTGCAAGGCCTGCCTGTGCTGCGGGGACGGGGAGCGAAGCTGTTGGGAATTTGGGACGAGGGAGGGAAGAAGGCGCTCGTTGAAACCACCCCAGGTTGCTAGCTTAGGGATTTTTTTAAGGGGTATAATTGGAAATCTCCAAGAAATCCCGCGGAAGAGCCGCCCCGAAAGCCCCTCTGCCGACGGCATTCCCTTGAGGAAAACCCAAAGCCAAACCTCAGCCTGCTGGGAACTTACCCCAGCACCGTGTCAGCGCCACCTGATATTTTTCCTAACGCTTAGAGGACAAAAAAAAAGGAGCTCCGTGGCTGGGCTGCCCTTCCTCTGCTGGGGTTGGGGGAATATTTCTTCCCCGGCTCGTTCGGGGGCCGAGCGCCCGGCCAAGCAGGGCGTGTAGGAGCAGCACACGTGGGTCTCTGCATCTCCAAGGACGCTGAACGCTGCTGGTGTGTGTCCCAGAGGAGACAGGAGGCTTGATCTCAGAGCCGGAGGTGTGAATTAGATGCGTATTTTCCTGACTTACGTGAGGAGCAGCACTTTGAGGAGCGCGTTTTCCTTCCTTCCTTCCTCCGCAAGGTCCTCGGGCTGCCGGGAAGACTTGAGCTGGCGGAAGAAGCCCTCCTGACACGCGGTGCTCCCGCCAGGCAAGCAGTTTTGGCACAGAAACGGTGTAAAAATGACATCGGCGGCAGCCAGAAAAGCTCTCGCCGTGCCACCGGCCGACTTGAGCCGGACACGAAGCCGAGGGACCGCAAAATTCAGGGCGTCGGGACCTGGGAGGGCGACGGGAGGGCAACGGGTGAATCCTGAGCATCTCCTACCCCGAGCTCGCGGGCTTCGAGTGTCTCTCCAAAGGTCAGGGCCGCGCATGACGCCCGGGAGCCCTTTGAGTAAGCTCTCGCTACGAGTTGAAGGCGCTCGGAGAGAGCCCGGAGGTCGAATCGCAGCTCCACAGCCTTTAAAATGAGAGGGGAGAGCCCAAATCCTCCCCTCGGCACCCCGGGGCGTCGAGGTGTTCAATCCCATCCGAAATCACGGGGCCCTCGGGGTGGGCGCGGGTTTTCCTCGTGGGCTGGCGACCATCGGGCTGGAGGTGGCGTCCCGATGAAGACCCCAAGCCCGCCGAGATCACTGCGAGGGAGTCAGCGTGTTCAATAACGGCGATTTTGGAAACAACGCCGCTTCCAGGGGTCGTGCTGCCTCCAGGAACCGCTGGTGGAGGTGTCTCAGGATGCGATTTTGCCGATCTCCTGCCGGGAAATCTTTCGGGCCAGCTCCGTGCTTACCTCACCGGGGGCCGCAAATCATCCGAGCCACGCGCCTCCAACCTCACCGCTGACCGACGAGGCCAAAAAAACCCCCCCTGAGGCCGCACAAAACTTTGAAGAGAACACGTGGGAGGGTGAAGATGTTGCTTTGAAGCCGTGGATCGGCCCCGAACACCATAAATTGGTTCAGCTCCTTACGCCCCAGCTCCGAGCGGGTCCTTTTTGAAACTGCGGCACGACGCGGTGCAGAAAGGAGAAGGGGAAAAAAAACTGGCTCAGGTTAATCCTCCGCTTTTCTAAGACGTTAATCTCATCGAAAGGGATGAGAATTACCTGCTCGCTCGGAAGGGAGCCGTCGAGAGACCCCACCAGAGCCTGAGGGAGGCTTCAGGAGCAGGGGGAAGGATCCAAGCGATCCTTTGGCGCTCAGAAACCGAACTTCCCGCTTTTAACTCCCGCCCAAACCAAGAAAAAAACCCCCAAAGCCACAAGAAAACCGCCCAAACAACCCCAAACCCCCCCAAAAAACTGCACGGCTCCACCCCCGATTTCAACCAGCCCCCCCCCCCCGTTTTATTTCGGATGCCGGCGCGGAGCGAGCCGCTGGCGGGGCTTTGTTCGCCCTCCCCCCCCCGAGCTCACAACAGGGAGAAAGAAAGCAAGAAGCGCCCTAAAACAAAGCTAAAACGCCAGGAAATCGCCCGGGGGAGGAGAAAGCCGAGCCCCGGCGAGGGTTTTCGGGAGGGACAATGGAAAAAATGAGTCTTTTCCTACGGCAGGCAGAAATAGTTGGTGGTTTGCGAAAGAGCTGGGCGAGTTTAATTCGATCCTTACGCTCCGGCTGCGATCCCGCGCGGGCTCGGGGCCGGAGGGGGGGGAGGAAGGGAAGATGCTCGGCTTGGATTTCTCGCTCTTGGCAGCGGCCGGGATGAATCCGGGCTGCCTAAAATCCATCGGGACGGGTTGTCGGGCTCCCCAGCCTCCTCTTACCTGCCGGGATTCCCTCCGGGTTGGAAAGGGGTCGATGGCCGAGCCGGCTCCACGCTCCAGCTCCTGCCTCACCTTTTCCTTTTCCCTTTTTCTTCCCCCCAAATCCTTTCCCAGCTGGGAACCAGGCAACCAGCCGCTAGGCGCAGAGAGGCCGGAGCGATCCCGGGGCAAGGTCGGGGCGGCGCTTTCGGTTTCTGTCTCCGCTTGGGAAGCCGGCGTCGTTTCCTGCGGGGCTCCGCGTAAATCCTGCGCGGCCGATCCCCGGCGGGAATAAAAAGCAGAAAAAAAATAAGACGCGCTCGTCTCCTCGCTGTGTTCTCAACCCCAAACGGAGGAACGAACCCTTCCGGCTCCGCTTTCCTCTCCGGCCTCGCCGCAGCGAGCTCGCCGCGGGCGTTTCGGAAGCGACAGCTGCGAAATAACCCGAAAAAGCTCCCCAAAACCCCCCCCCGCGAGCGCTCCCTCGGCGCATCTCCCGTCCCGCTCCTTTCCCCAGGCCTCCATCCACTTTTAGCCGAGGCGGCGCGAGGAGCAACCCGAGCCCTCGCAGCTAATTTAAGCCCTCGGCGGCGAACTTCGGGTGGATCGGGACGCCGGCATCGCCGCTTCAATCGAGGGCTTTGGGGTCAGCTCACGTTTTCCCTCCCGCCGGACTCGGACGCCGCTTTGCCCCCTCGTGCCAAGGGGCGACGAATTCTTCCTCCCCGAGTTAGCCGAGGCGAAGGCTCCTTATTTATTTCTTTTATTTTGTTTCCTCCGGGCTCGGGGCCAAAGCTGCGTTCTCGTTGCTGGCTGCAGATGGCCCAAGAGCTCCAGCCGCGTCAGCCGGCCTTTGGGAATAAAGCAAAGCGGAGCGACCGATCCGGTTTACACCCGGCGTAAAGGAAAAGAAATGGAAAGCGACAACGCCGTGAAACCGAACGCATCCGAGGGGACGGAGAGCAGAGCGAAATGTGGCACACGCTGAGATCACGATGGGTTTTTGGATATTTTACGGGTTCCTGGGCTGACGGGGCCCAGGGAGGGACAAACACAGCGGGGACGGAGCTCGAAGCGTGGAAATAAACCCCCAAAATTGATATTTTGAGGTCAACTCGAGCCCCGACGGCCCGGATGGGTGAGAATCGGGTTCGTCCAGCCGGGCACCCACCTGGGGGAGACAAGGGAGCGAGGAACCGAGCCCTGCCCGGCGTCCCCGCGCGCCCAGCGGGGGCTCGCGTGCGGCCGAACACGTCGTGCGCCGCAGGAAGCCGGAGATCAAAGGCGGCGAGCGTGCCAGAGCAATATGTAATCCAAAGCTCCTGCCAAAGGTAGAGAGGGGGGGAAGGAGGAGGATAAAAAAAAGGGAAAGGGAACACAACAAAACCATCCACGCGCTTTGTTCGGCGCACGTGGCTCGCGGCGGGGACCCCCCGGATGGCATCCGCGGGGGACGCGGTGACCGAGGGGGTTTTGGTTTTTTTTTTTTGGAGATGCTTCTCCCGCAGAGCACACCCGAGCTCAAACAAAGGCAGGCTGAGGGAGTCCCGAGAAACACGGCCCCAGTAAATAACCAAAAAGCCACAGGCGCACAGGAAGAAACCCCCAAGAGGTGCATTTCCCCCCCACCCCCGAACGCCCCGTGGGAGCCGCACGCGTCCCCTGCCAAAAGCACGGCCCGCCCCGTCGCCCCGTTTCCATCCCCAGCCTGGTTTTTTTTTGGACATTTGGGGTTTTTTTTTTAGGATGAGCAGCCCTCAGAGCGTCGCTTCGCTCCCCAGGCCTGGCTGGAGGAGATGGCGCGTCCCCCCCCCCGCGCCACGGCGGGACCTTCTCGGGGTGGCACCCCAAAAAGGGTGCCCTAGGAACAGGAGGGGAGCGCACGACGAGGGGTGGAAGGGGCAGCCCCACTGATCTGTAGGGTTGTGTAAGGGGAGGGGTCCTTGCCCCATAGGGGTGGCGGAAGGGGGGTCCCTGCCCCATAGGGGTGGCGGAAGGGGGGTTCCTGCCCCACAGGGGTGACGGAAGGGGGTCCCTGCCCCACGGGGGTGGCGGAAGGGGGGTCCCTGCCCCATAAGAAGGGGTCCCTGCTCCACAGGGTGGTGAATAGGAAGGGGTCAGCATCCTATAAAGGTGCTGGGAGTCCCCCTGCCCCATAGGGGTGCTGGAGGGGGGTCACCCTGCCCCAT
>CM021768.1:94118231-94173972 GCA_011076525.1 Nettapus auritus | reverse complement strand
GGTGCTGGAGGGGGGTCACCCTGCCCCATAGGGGTGCTGGAGGGGGGTGGTCCCAACCTCTCAAAGCAGTGAATGGGAAGAGTTCAGCACCCCATAAGGGTGCTGGAGGGGAGTCCCCGTGCCCCATAAGGATAACGGAGGGGGGGTCACCCTGCCCCATAAGGATGCTGAAAGGGGACTGCTTGCCCCATAGAGATACTGGATGGGGTCCCCCTGCCCCATAAGGCTGCTGGAAGAAGGGGTCCCAGCCCCCCCGTGCAGTGAATGGGAAGGGCTCAGCACCCCTTAAGGATGCTGGAAGGGGGTCCCCCTGCCCCATAAGGATAACAGAGGGGGGGTCCTTACCCCATAGGGATACTGGACAGGGGGTGTCCCTGCCCCATAGGGATACTGGAAGGGGTGGTCCCAACCCCTCAAGGCAGTGAATGGGAAGGGCTCAGCACCCCATAAGGGTGCTGGAGGGGGGGTCACCCTGCCCCATAAGGATACCAGACGGGGACTCCTTGCCCTATAGGGATACCGGACGGGGGGTCCTTGCCCCATAGAGGTTCTGGAAGAAGGGATCCCAGCCCCTCAGAGCAGCGAACACCAAGGGCTCAGCACCCCATAAGGGTGCTGTGAGGACACCCCTACCCCACACAGCAGCACCGGGGGAGGGCTCAACCCCCCATAACGCTACCGTAAGGCGACCCCTGCCCCACAGGGGTTCAGCAGGGAACGATATCCCGGTACCGGCCCCGTGTGAGGGCCGGGATCCCCTCGGGACCCCCCCCCTCATCCCGCCCCTCCCGGCCCGTCCCTCACTCACCGCCGTCCCGCCGAGGCCGCTCTGCCGCCGGCGGGGAGGGACCCGGATGGAGCCTGGCCCCGCCCCCTCCCCGCCCCCTCCCCGCCCCGCCCGGAGCCGGGCAAGGCTTCGCCGCGCCGAACTGCGCATGCGCGCCGCGCCCCGGGGTGGGGTGACGTCACGGGGGGGGAGAGGGGAGAGTGGGGACAATGGGGGTGTAATGGGGACGTCATGGGGACAATGGGGACGTCGTGGGAATATTGGGGACAAAAGGGACGTGGGGAGAGTGGGGATATAGTGGGGACATGGGGGACATGGGGGGCAATGGGGGTGTAGGGTGACAATAGGGGCATGGGGGATATGGGGACATGGAGGGGACAATGGGGATGTAATGGGGACATGGGGGACAATGGGGACATGGGGGGCAATGGGGATGTAATGGGGACATGGGGGACAATGGGGACATGGAGGGGGCAATGGGGATGTAATGGGGACATGGGGACATAATGGGGACATGGGGACAATGGGGATGTAATGGGGACAATGAGGACATGGGGGACAGTGGGGACATAATGGGGACATGTGGACAATAGGGAAATGGGGGACAGTGGGGACATAATGGGGACATGGAGGACAATGGGGACATAATGGAGATATGGGGGACATTGGGGGCATAATTGGGACATAGGGTGACAATAAGGACATGGAGGACAATGGGGACATGGGGGACAATAGGGACATGAGGGACATGGAGGACAATGGGGATATAATTGGGACATGGGGTGACAATAAGCATGGGGAGACAATGGGGACATGGGAGACAATGGGGATGTAATGGGTAATTAGGGTGACAATAGGGAGATGGAGGATATGGAGGACAATGGGGACAGTGGGGACAGTGGGGATAGGTGACAACGGGGGTGAGGGACAATGGGAACATGGTAGACAATGGGGACATGGACAATGGGGACATGGGAGGTAATCGGGACAAGCGGGACATTGGGGATGTGGGGAATGGGGAATAATGGGGATGGGAGGGATGGGGGGACAATGGGCACAATGGGGACATGACGGCATGGTGGGGACAGGAGCTGGGGATGGGCAGGAGGTGCCAACCCCCCCAGGGCTGTCCCACCACCTGCTGGCCTCAGTGAGGACACCGGTGGCACGTTGCATGACCACGGGGAGGTGGCACCAGGTTTAATGCCATCACTCTGGGAGATATCCCTAGAGCGTGGAGGAGGCCGAGGTGCCTCCTGCTCTGTGACCTCACCCGGGCGAGCCGTGGAGGTGTTGCACAACCCGAAACTCCGGCCCTGCTGCCTGGCTTAGGGCTCCTCCCGCGCCCTGTGTGGCCAACCTCATCTCCACCTCGTGAGGAACCCAAAAATGGCCATCGTTGGCTTTCCTTAATCCCTCCTCTTGCACGCACGCTCTGAGCGACGTCCTCCCTATCCCATTGGAAGAGTTGGGGTGAAACTGGTCCCAGCCACAGATTTTGGATGTCTTTTTCCAATGGCACAATGATGGGAGGAAAGTCCTGGGATGGGACCTGCTCTGCTGTCCTACACCATCTCCTTGTCCCCTTCTAGCGGAGGAAGGCAGCGAGGATGTCCAACAAGGGGCAGTTGGAGTATGGAGGTCTGCCAGCTGTTGGTTTCAGTGGCCTCAAGTTGTGCCAGGGAGGTTTGGGTTGGGTGTCTGGAGGGATTTCTTCATGGAGAGTCTGGCCAAGCACCGGAACGGGCTGCCCAGGGAAGTGGTGGGGTCCCTGTCCCCAGAGACACGTGGATGTGGTGCTCGGGGACGTGGATCAGTGATGGGACTCCACGGGTCAGGCTGATGGTTGGTCTGGCAGTCTTGAAGCTCTTTTCCAGCCTGAGTCTATGATTCTATGCCCTGCAGCATCCCTGAAGACAATCTTAGCCCTGACTTCGCGGTGCCTGAGTTATGACATGAGGAGTCCATTTTTGGGATGTTTGCTCCTCATGAAGTCCCGTTCATGCTGTGGGAATCCTCACCTGGCACAGGAGGCATGTGCTTGAACACACCGGAGGTACCTGCAGCTGGGGCTCCTGCTACAGGCAAGGAGCCCGCGGAGCCCTGGCCCTGCAGGGATGGGATGAATTTGGAAAGCAAATGCAGCCATAGATCAGATTCTGCTGATCCTCCCTCAGCGAAGCCTGGAGCTTCAGGGCCTTCTGTGACCTCTGGACATCAGCTCTCTGCTAGGTGGCCTTTGGGACAGGCCCTGGCACAGTCACTGCCCCGTGTGGCTACCTACCCCTCGTACATCTTCCTCCCTGCCTCAGTCTCCCCTTTGGCTGGCGGTGCGAAGCTCGTGAGATGGCAACCCCGAAACAGGACAACTGGGGGAGTGCGGACACGTTTCTGAGCTCCGATTCATCACCCTAATTACAGAGAAAGCTGCAGCGTTCACTTTCTCCCTGCACACCCTTGGGCTCCCTGCGCTCACGCTAATAACGCCACGCTTTATTTATGAGAAGATCCAGTTTTTCCTACTCGTTGAGTGCAGGAAGGAGAAATCCAGCAGGCTTACATGCCTGGACCTTACGGCAGAGAGATGGGGTGATAAGGGAGGGTGGGTCTGTCTCCTCGGGAAGGTGGAACGCTCTCCTTTCTCCTCGCTTCCTATCCAGGGTGTTTTTCCTTTGTGATAATCTCCTACCTGGGATCTCAGGAGGGCTACCAGGTTGTGGTGTGGACACCACCACCTTCTCCCCTCTCTTCTTGAGTGAACCAAGCCAGTTCCAAAACCCTCCTCCTGGCCCAACGTGAGTTGAGGTGGTGCCAGACCACGAGTGCCACCACAGTTTTGTTGTCTTCCCAAGAGAAACGGGGTGACAGGGCAGCCATGGGACCTGCGTGTCCCCAGGAAGCTGATGGAGGCTGGAGTGGTGGCAGCCCCCGAGGTTCTCCTGCTCCTCTGGGGTAGCCACGGGTGGACCATGACTGGGCAGAGGGACAGGACCAGGCTCTTTGCTGCTGAATTTCAGCCCTGTCTGCAGGTGGTGGCAGTTTTGGGTTCCCCTTCTCTGGGTGAGGCCTGCTGCCACCCACACAACCCAAGGGAAGCCATGGTCTGCCTCATGGCCCTTCATCTGAGCAGAAAACTCAGAATTTTCTGTGAACACCAATGTAAGCAGCTCTTGGGTGCCACATGTGTAATTTCCCCCGTTTGGGCAAAAATTCATGAGGTGACTTTGGGGACAGACCCCCTGTGTTTGCCATCACTGGAGGCTGGTCCATGCCTGGTGCCACACAACCCATGGGGAGCTTTGCAGGGCTCCTCAAGGTGCTTGGCTGAGGTCCTGATGAAATTAAGCAGAAGAAAAGCATCGGCAGCTCTCGTGGGAGGATTCCTGTTTGACCTCGTGGTTGAAATTCAGCCTCTGGTGTGGAGGAGGAGGCTGTTCCCCCCAGGCTTCTTCCCAAACCGTGTTGCTGCGTGAGGTCCATGCTGCCGAAATCTCAGCCATCAGCCCCTCTGCTGGTGGCAGAAATTGTGGTGTGGGCTCGGGTCTGCCAGCAGAAATGGGCTTTGGTCACCTTGGTGTATGTCAGCAGTAGAGAGGATATAAAAACAGCCTGTCCGGACCATCTGTCCCCATACCTTGTCTTTGCCTGGACAAGGGGGCTTGCCAAGCTGATTATAGAAGTCCTGCAGAGAGGAGACCTGGTGGGCAGAGGAGGAGATGGGCTCCTGCAGACCTTCTGTGGTCCCAGCACACATGGCATATTGCTGCCAGCTTCTGGACACCTTCACCCTGAGTCCTCCTCCATCTCCTTCGGTGGAAATAATCACCCTCATTTGCCCCTTTATAGTGTCTTCATCCAGCACAGCCATTTACCTCTCTACTTCTTGGCTCCCTTTCTCTCTCCTTTCACTTGAGATCTATGGGGTGGCTTTGCTGTCTGATCCAGGAGGCAGTGCAGCCACCAAATTGTCAAAAAATGAGACATTTAGAGAGCTCCCACTCCATCTCTGCCTCTGAGGTGGGATGCAGAAGACTTCCAGCAAGGTCTTCTTGTGAAGATCTTGGGAAGGATACTGGGAAGGCTTTTCTAGGAGGAAGCATTTATTAAGGCTGCTTCCTCTGACCTCTTCTCCACTCCCTTTGTGGCATCAGCAGGACTTTGATTCTGCCCCGTGCCAGACCGATGTGGAGCGGGGTGGAGCAGGGCAGACTCCTTCTCCTCCTCGCAGCCGGGCACAATTACCCGGGGCTTTGACTCATGCATGGCTTTGTGAGTCAGGGGACAGCGCCGCTTCCACGGGGCTTGCCCACGGGTGACCCACCTCCTCGCACCCACCCAGGCACCTCGTGCTGAGCGTCAGGTCCAGCTGAACGAGTGGAGCAGGTATTCCTCCTGGGTGGTAACCCCAGCCCCGCGGCTCTTCCTCTCCTTCAGCACGCCGTGGGGCTCCGCTCCGCTGCAGGAAGCTGCTGGTCCTAATAGAAAAGGGGAATTTGGGTAATCAGCGCTTGCATCCATGCTGGGAAATCCGTGGGGTCGGCCAGGATGGAAAGCCAATTGCCAAGGGTGTTTTCCTCCCACTGACGTCAGGAAAACGTTTCAAGTGTCTTGTTCCGGAGCAGGGACCCCTATTCCTGCTATGCAGGAGATTGCCTAAGATGTTCTTGGGAATTCCTGTGATGCAGTCAGATTTTCCCATACCCCATTAATGCTTTTGGCCTCTGCCTCCCCTCCTTTCCTGCAAAAAAGACCCAAATCCTTTCCCTCTGGTCCCACCACAGTGACCAGCTGGGGTGGTGACACCCAGGCAGCTCTCGGTGCCCCGTGCATGATCCGGCACAGGGATGGATGCAGGGGACAGACAGAATACTGGGTGCAGCGTGGGTGGAAAATATAGAGATATTACATGAGAAAGCTCCCTAAAGGGAGGTCGAACCGGCTCGTCCAAGGCATTATATGCATTATATGCAGGCAGCCAGTGACTGATGCAGCCTCACTGCATTGATGCACCCCAGCCTTGTTCTTTGGTTGCAATTTCCACTCGTTCAACAAAATCCACCAAAACCAGGCAATACGGGTAGTGGACGCAGAGGCACGCAAGGTGGTAAGAGATCCTCCTGGGCCAGAGCCACCGCCGGTCTCCTCCAGCATCCGGCCGCTGGCTGGGACCCCGAGGAGCTGCTCAGGAGGAATGCGAGGCGAGGGCCAAGCGAGGGTAATGCTTTCCACATTATATTTTCCCCAGCTTCCGGCAATTTGCTGCTTCGGGACTTCCTGAGCCGGGGGTTTTATCTGTATCTTTCTGTTTAACAGCGCTCGATCGACTTATGGAGACAGGAGGGTGATCACAGGCACCGCATTTCCCCAGGCAAAAATGTGCAGAAAAAGTAAGTGAGAGCTCGGCGTCCGCGGCTCTGTGCAGCTGTGGTCGAGCCACAGGGTTGCATTCAATGTGCTTTAAATATCCTAAATGCCATGCATGCAGTGAGCTAACATCACCCTCCGC
The DNA here is from genome assembly GCA_011076525.1 of Nettapus auritus. Taxonomy (NCBI): domain Eukaryota; kingdom Metazoa; phylum Chordata; class Aves; order Anseriformes; family Anatidae; genus Nettapus; species Nettapus auritus. Next base: position 94,167,679 of record CM021768.1, on the reverse strand, counting down.
CTCTCTGCCGGCTGTCGCGTTGGAGGGCTGAGCAGGATTTGGCCCCGGACCAGCGGGTTTCCACATGAGGCCGCGATACGAAACATCTGGAGAACATCAGCCGTAAAGAGGCAGGAATGCTCCAAAGCAGGAACGGGTCCAAACGGCCCTTCGCAGCCCCAGACGGTCCCACATGCACATGCTGCCTCTCCCAAAATCTCTGCCGGGGCTTCAGCTGGGTTTTAGCAATAGCTGCATCGCGTCCAGGAGCACGAGGGCTCTGCCACCCCATCTATTTCACCAGCATCCCCTCGAGACTCAGCGATTTCAGGGATTTTCAGCTGCTACGTGTAAAATAAGAGGTCATCCAACCTTACCGGGAGTTGCAGCATCCCCCAACATCGATGTAGCTGTGAGAAGGAGTGGAGGCCAAAATTCATCACCGCAGAGGGGTTTGGAGGACACTTTGCGTTTTGGAACAAAAATTGAGTGGAAATAGGGATCTTGTAACCAGATCAGGAGGATTGGAATGGGGAACTCAGAACATCTGTGTTAAATGCTGTCCCTCTGATCCTGGCTGTGATATTTCAACCATTCTTGATCAGTGAGGCTTGCCTTAAAATTAGGCTGGGAAAATCCTAGCAGCAGCGTCCCCAGGGAGAGCTGGGGACACCTTTGCCTGGGGGAAAATCTTCCAGAGGGAGAAAATTGGAGGAGCTGCACTTGTGTGTGGAGATGGAGGGGTGACACCTGGCTCGTGGCAGGGGACAGGCGGACGGGCCTGCAGGATGTCCCCTGACCCGTGGCAGGTCAATAGGAGATGGGGACGCTGCCATGTGCAAGGGATGGCAGGTTTGGGGAGGAATCAGAAACATCCAGCAACATTGGGATGAGTAGAGTGGTTTTGATCCCTTACATCAGCTTTTGGAGCTGAGGACACCAGGAATGCTGCTTTGGCAACCTTCCTTTGTGGAGCAAATCACAGCATTGCCAACGTGCAGGAAGGAAGAAAGAAAGGATAGAGAGATGGGAAAATAAATCCCCCAAAGCCTCCCAAAATCCCAAAGAAATGACATCTCCAGCCCCGTTCTCATGGCTACCAGTGGCCCGCAGCCGGAGGGGGCAATTCACTTCCCTCTTGCACGCCTGAAAACTCTGGCGCAGTGGTCATCAAACGTCTGTGCTCGTTGCGTGATTAGAGACAGATGCTGCTCCTGTGAAGTCGCCTTTAAGTCGGCAGCGAGGAAAGTCCCCACCCTTCCTAGCGAATGCATATTGCCTTCTGCAAGTACGGGCAGGGCGGAGACTCCCGATAGCATCACTGCTCTTACAGACCAGAAGACAAGAAAACACCTCCGCCGGGAGCTTCCCATGGAGCAGGTTGAGCCTGGTGGGGAGAGCGGAGATAAGGAAACGCAGCAGATGGCACCAACAGATCCATCTGTGGCAGGGGTGACCCCAAATCTTCCCTAATCCTTCCTCCAAATTGCTCCTCCGAGGGGTTTGCAAATCAGCTCTGCTTCTGGGCCTTGCTCAGAGCTGGTTTCCTGGTGGTTTTAGGAGATTTTGGCGGTGTTTATAGGGAAATTGGTCCCTGCCCTGAGCATCATCCAGCTCTGGGTGCTGGTGTGCCAGGAGGGAGCTGGGGATGAGCTGGGTGTGGGGCTCCTGCCCCTGGGACATCTCTTGCTGAGCCTCATCCGTGGATCTAGGTGCCAACGTGCGCTGCAAACACAACATTGCACTCACAGCAGCATTATGGGATGGTCACCACACCATCCGAGCCGAGCTTCTGGGTCTGCCTTAGTATCACAGAACCTTTAGGCTGGAGAAGAGCCTTAAGGACATCAAGTCCAACCATCACCTCAACCTTATCAGTCCACCACTAAACCACCTCAGCTCTCCAGGGATGGGGACTTCACCACGGCCATGGGCAACCCAAGGCAGCCCGTTCCAAAAATCCTCTTGGGTGAGCGTGGGGCTTCATAAACAGGGGATGCACAAAGTGGTTTGTGCATCCGTGAAATCCTCCTGCAAACCCCTCTCCAGCATGAGAAATCCCAGCCCAGAAGCACTTTGCAAAGTGGGAGCTGAACCACGATGGGCTTTCTCCTCTCCTCCCACCCCAGCATGCAGGTCTGGTCGGGGAGGAGTGGCACCAGGACCGCACAAACCTCTCCGTGTTCACCCTTGGGATAAACAGGAAGACTGGAAGAGCCGGGCACAGCGACTGCAGTCATTGCTGGGCGGGGGGGAACCCAGCGCATCCGCCCCCGTTGACATCCCTGCCCGTCACCGGGCTAATTGTGGAGGCAAGGCCGTGTTTTCTCTTCCTGGGCGGTGCTGGGTTCCCACCTACGTGATGCCCGGGTCCTGCCCCGGCCACGTTTATTTATGGACCTCAAAACAACCTGGAAGCATGCTAATCCTCTTGTGATAGATAGAGAAACTGAGGCACAGCCCGCCGGGGTGACCTGTTCTCCCTAGAGGCATCCGGCTTCATAATTTTGTCCGGACACTGAGAGAAGTTGTGTTCCTCGTTGCTTTTGGGAATAGAGAGGGAAAAGATCAGCAGTTCCTTCCATGGAGCAGGTCCTCCTCTTCACTGGCTGTCCCACCAGCCCCATGGAAAGCCACAGCTTTAGCAGGTTATAGCAGGTCTTTGGGACTATTTAGGATCTCCGGAGAAGGCTGTAGGATGCCATTACCTCCATTCCCGTAGCCGATGTCGATGTCCTGTTTTGTGCACGGGCGAGGAGCACTTGACCTGGGCGATGCTTCGTGCTCCTCTTGGCCGGGCGCCTTTCCCGTGAACCTGAGGTGCATCGCATCCAGCTGGCAAGGAGTGAGGGAGCTTTGACTCAGCAGGGCTTGGCTCTGGCTCTGAAACCTCAGCCCGGTCCCCTGTGAAAACCTACTCTCCTCGCTGGGAGGAATGTGCTGGATGAGCCCTAGGTCTCGCTCTGCCTTTTTATAGCTCTGTTTGGGTGCAGAAAGCTGAGCCACCGCATGGAAATCCCCACCGGAGAGAAAAGAGCCTCGTATAGGGGCTGGATGCTTGGCGACACCCTCCATATGGGGCTGACGGTGTCTTGTCTCCAGCAGGGACCAGGCTGAAGCTCCCCACTGAAGGTATTGAAGGGTGTGGGATCAGCAGTGCTGATCCGTCCTGCTTCTGCACCTTTTTTTTGGAGCAGGATGACCTCTTCCCCACAGCCAGCAGCTCCTTCTCCATCCCTCCAGTGCCCGTGCCAGGTAGCGAGCGGGGAGCCAAGGTTTGGGGGATCGGTTTCCACCGCTGCCCTTGGCGCAGCGGCAAGCCCTGGCCACCACTGGGTGTTATGCAACCTCGTGGCATTCAAAAACCTACGTCAGAGGCTTTAATTAGTAGAGGGAAAGCGTTTCGGAGACGCTGCTGGCAGGTGCTGTGCAGCTGGGTCTCCCTCCCTGGGGCTGGGGAAGGACGAGGTATTGCTGTGCCCCTAACGGCTGGAGAAGATGGCCAAAGGGCCATGTCCCTGTGTGTTTTGCGGTGTGTCCTGGGGGATGTGGGGACTTTTATTCCTCTTCTTTTTTCTCATAATCCCCTGATGTGGGCAGCTGGTTGCAGCTAGAAGCTCTCCTGGGCTGACTTAGCTCCCATGGCCAACAGCGGGATGGAGACGAGGGCCAGCAAGACCCACCTGAAGTTCAGCAGATGTCCGGGATGGGATGGACATCAGCACCCAACAGTGGGATGGAGACAACAGGACCCACATGAAGTTCAGCAGATGTCCAGGACGGGATGGCTCAGCACCCAGATGGGGTCAGCTCTGCAGAGCAGGACTTGGGACCACCACAAGACCACATCTGGAAACTGGGTCCCATTTGGGGCTCCCCCATCCATGAGGGACCTCGGTGAACGGGGGCCAGCCCAGCAGGCCCACCAGGCTGGGGCAGGGCTCAGCATAGCCAACTCTGTCTTCTTGACAGGAGGAAAGAGGCAAGCCACTGTCTCTCCCAGCAGGGAGAAGAGGTTGGCATGGCTGTAGTTGCCCTTCTTCACCCTAAGGCACGTGTGAGCAAATGTTGCCTATTTCTACGCTGAGATCTATTTGCATATTGATGTAATTAATTCTTCCTGATGTCTTAGGAGGGCTGTCCTGGTGGCTTTGCTCAAACCCACCAAAAAAATGATCATTTTCTACTCTGCTCTGAGCAAAATATTTGCAATTCTGGGCAGAATTAATCCCCAGGTGTGAGGAGAGCTGGGTTGCCTGTGACTTATTTAGGTGGTGCGTTATCGGGGTCCATAGCTGTGCCTCAGTTTACCTGCCTGGCGATACCGAGCTCAGCTATGGGGCAGGATCACCCCTGGGATCCTACACACACATCCCCTCAACGTGCCCCCTATGGCTCCGGCACATCCCGGTGGAGCATTTTTGGTCATCTCGCGTTTCCGAAGCTGGATCTCGGTGATTTCCAGCCTGCAGCGGATGACCTAGGACATTGCCATCCTCTAGTGGCTACATCCAGAAGCACAGCAGCCATGTCTCCGGAGCCACAAGCACTGTGCCTGGCCCTCGGCTCTCAGCAGGGCAGATGGACGATTAGGTTGGTAGGAGCTCCACAGGAGCTCCCATTTCCCTTTCCTCCACCAGCAGCAGGGGCCAGGAGCAGCTTTCCTTCCCTGCAAACAGCTCGGCGTCCACGGGACTTTGGAAACCTGTATTTAAAACTTTGGAAACGTGTATTTAAAACTTTGGAAACCTGTTTTTAAAACCGATGGTGATGCTTTGCTCAAGTCCATGTTGATCTGGCAAACGGGGTTGCTGCATGACCTGCAGCATTTCCCCATCACCACGTGCACCCTGCAGAGAAGCCCCCTGTTTCCATTGGGTGCCGATGGCCAGAAAAACAGGAATTGGGCAAAAAAAAGGATGGAAACTCAACATGTCTCCCTGCTCCTGCCTCGGGCTGCCACTGCATCTGCTGGCTCCTTGGTGGGAGATGCGTGTGGTCAGGTATGGCTTTGGGATGCTGACCCTATTTCTCTACCACTCTGCTGCCCAACAGTACAAAGGTTGGAAATCACACCCAGTTTTTGAAGTTTGGTACAGACATGGAAAATAGCTTGAAAAAGTCCTGGAATTCCTACCTCTTTGCACCACAAACTGCTTTTCATTGCATGGCATCTTGCACAAAGCGATCCTGTTCCATAAAATGGTAGCTTAGGAACCAAAACAATAAAATCAGTTAATAGAAAAATTATTGAAAGAAACTAATTGAGAAAAATGCACCATGGATACGGACGATGTTGGCTGTTGAATGGGATCTCTGCTGCTTTTCCTTACCACCCTGCTTTGTGTTTGTACGTGTGTTCACAAGGCTATGGCACAGAAGCGTCCTTATGCCAGAAAAGTGTCTGGTCTGATCAGCGGTCCGGAGGAGACAGCCGACAAGATAGAACATAATAGTTTAAAAGCAAGAAAACAGACAAAAGGAAAAAAAAAAAAAAGCCCCAAGGAGATACTCTAACAATCCAAAAATTCCTCAGTCGGTGCCCCCAAGGTCTGAGTGTTTTGGTCGGCCTGCCCTGCTGATCCCAAGTGGGATGTAAATATTCTTGGCCGAAGCAGATTTTCAGATTGTTCACAGCTTTTGCTGTCTCTGCAATTCTGACGCTTTGTGGTTACGATGGAAATTTGCTACCCTCCAGCTGTTTTTCACTGGATTACATCTCCGGCTGCATTTCTTTCTGGAGCACTGGCTCTGGTGTGAGCAAGCCCAGAGCTCTGCAGTGAGGTTTTTGCGTGTGCCCCATGCCCGAGCTGCCTGGAAACTCCAAATCAGTCTGTGCAACTTGGGGCTGCGTCCCCAAGATGCTTTTGGTGGTCTCAACACAAACCCCACGTCCCGGTGGCTGCCGCAGCTCCCCAAGGAGGAGCCCCCCAAGCTCTGGGCAGCCTGTGCCAGGGCTCCGGCACCCACCTGGCCCAGCAGTGCTGCCTGAGGGGCTGCTCCTGGTCTGGAGAAGACCAAGAGCTTCTGCAGACGTCAGTGGAGAACTGAGTTTTCACCTCCATCCCAGTGAGATGCCAACTGGTGGCATCCATATCATGGGTTGTGGGGCGGCTGCGAAGCGTGTCTGATGTGCATGGAGCGGGCTTGGAGGACCTCTTCTGACTGTGGTTGTGCTCATAGGGCTTCACCTGGATGTCGTGAAGAACATCCTGCTCTTTATCCCGAGCAGGGAATGGGATTCCCAGCTTCTTACCACTATGCTCCATCCATCCATCCATCCATCCATCCATCCATCCATCCATCCATCCACCCACCCACCCACCCACCCATCCATGGATGCTGCCTACGTGAAAGGAGAGCGAGTGTCTACTGTCAGTGTGCTCCTTGTTTCCAATTTAAAGACTTTGCCTTTAATTGCTGATAACTCTGCCAGACTCTCGTTTTTCTCTGGGCTGGCTGGCTGCCTCCGGGCTGAAATGTTTTTGGAAAGTTTCAGCTAAGATATTTCAGCGTTTTGCAAGAATGAGATTAGGAGGAAAAAAAATGTTTTGCCCCTGTTGGGTGGAGAGGGAGGCTTCCAGCTGTTTTCTGCAGCTGTTTCGTGTCTTGTGCATTGGAGAGGGCCCTGAAAATCAGGGGACTGGAGGAATGGTCCCTGCATCCACCGTACAGCAGGGTTTGCCAAGGAAGGGGCTCTATCCCTGGGCAGGTCTTGTCCCCAGGTGACAGCAAGCTCCATTGGCCGTGTGCCTGTTGCAACCTCCTGGCACGGCAGGGCTGCTCCTTCCTGCAGTGCCTGATCAGGAAAAAGGGAGGAAGGGCCGTATGCAGCTGCCCTGAAACTCTACGTCTTCCTGAAAATCCTTTTCAGTTCCAGAGAAGTTTGTAAAATACTTTTTGTCTTCAGCCTTCGGATTTTTGAGTGGTCCTGTGAGGACCCAGAAGCTGGACTCGATGAACATTGTGGGTTCCTTCCAACTGGGGATATTCTGTGACTCTGTGATGAGTACAGAGCCTGCTGCCCGATCTAGAGCATCTGGTTCTTCATTTTAGCTCCTCTTTATCCACAAAAATATTTTGCATCACATGCTGGGACTGCTCAGCTATGTGCTTGCACCTCTGGTACATGAAGGATGTCTCAATGCCATTGCCCAGCTCGTTTCTCCAAGAGATGCCTCAACTCATCCAGCACCTTTTAACAATTTAATGAGGCATAAGTTTATTTTTCTGTAACTGACCCTCAAAACATCAACCCTCAAAATCCCTTGCCATTACCTTCAGGGAGGTGGGGCAGATGCTGCAAATCAGAGCTGTCATCGAGAACCTTCCAGCCCTTTTGCTTCCTTCATCCCAAACCAAGAGGCAGGGGGATCCCCTAGGCAGGGTCTGCTTTAAACTTGACTTTGGCATGGCATCACCATAGGATGAGGGCTCTTCCTCATCACGCTGTGTCCCCTGGGATGGGACCACTTTCGTACGGAGCAATGGGGAAGGAAGAGGGAAATCGGGACTAATTCCAGCCTCTTTGTTCTTTGGTGTGGGGCCTGGGGCTGCCCATCCTCCTTCTCCACCAACGTCCTAGATGGGGCTTGTGCTGTCCTGGACCCTCAGACATCAGACCACAGTCAGAGGGAACCCGGTTCCTGCTGCTACAGCTGCCCTCAAAACTCTTCATTAATTTGCTCCTATTATTTCTTCTGCAGATGTGAACCTTGCTGTTCCTTTTAGTTGAATAGCCGTTGTTTCTGGTGGCTTTGGTGGCACGTAGGGACCCACAGGAGAGCATGCTGAGAGGTCACCATGTTCCTGTATTTGCATGGTGCTGAGGGTTGGATGGGGACACTGGAGGACCTCCTGCTCCTCTGTCACAGGACGTGTCTTGTAGCACTTCTGGCCTGACCCTAAGTGGCTGCCCCGATGTCCTCCAACAAGAGGGACAGCCACGGGGCACGCAGGCAGCTGTGTAAATAAGTGAGTGTTGCTTTCAGCAGCTTGCACTGGAAAATCAAAGGGAAATCGGGGCTGAGTCAAATGAGGTAAATAAACAGAAGAACCCCTCCCCAATGAAAACAAAGTCTGAAAATAAAAAGGAAATCTGACTCAAAACAAAAGAGTTATTTTGGTTTTGTTTCTAGCCTTAACTCTGTTTTGATTTAGTACTGCTGGTGTGAAAAAGCTGTGGCAGATGTTGACTGTTCCGAAACAAACCCCGCGCTTTTGTGTATTTTTTTTTTTCGTCTGGCCAGAACGATTTGCCAAATTCAGAGATTCTTCTGACCACTTAAATACACATTTTTCAGTGGAAAAGGCCATCTGAGCTGTGGCTCATTACTGTAGGGTGCCGTGACTCATGTAGGACACTTGTGCAAGCACTGACCCACAGCTCTGTCTCAGCTCGGGGTCTCCAGATGCTGCTCTTTGGTCCTCTGTCAGATCACCCAGCCCCTTGCAGATGGTGCCTGGAGCTTCTTCGTGGTCCATGGGTCCCTGGTGGGCCAACTGCCAGGCTTTGTGATCCCTGTTCTTGCTTCATCCTACCTCGGTACCCCATGAGGTGGCACATACCTCAGGGCCTTAGCAGGGACCTCCCCCTTCTCTTCACATGGCCTTGATGAAAAAGGGCTTGAGAGAAGGCTGAAACAGTCTGCCACACTCTTTTACAAAGATATTTCCGTGTTGCAGAATAATAAATACACCTGGGTAGACTTGTTAATTCATAATGAAGCCTGGAAAAACCCGTCATCGTTTCAGTTTTGCAGCTGGTGCGAATGTAGGAAGAACGTTTGGCAATATGAGTGGTCTTCTGAAGTCTTGGCCATGGCACTGGGCCTAGCGTTAATTAGGATTGGCTTTCTGTTTGACAAGAGAAACGAAATCTCTAAAACAGACATACTTGACTCAGAATTGGCTGAGATGTGGATCTTGGGTCTTGCATTTTTGGGAATGAACAGTTGTGAGGGTTCACCAAGTTCCCTTGTTCTTTGCCCACCTGTGCTCCTTCAACTGCTCTTTTCAGAGCACCTTGTGCAAGCCAAGTCGTTAAGCTTCATAATACCTACATGTTAATGCAAAGGTGATTATTCCACCCTAGGTGCTGAGAGGCAGCCCACCTGATGGGTGACACCTGATGGGGTAGCTGTGCCTCACATCCACGTGCCATATTTTGGCTGCTGCACAACCCTTGGGAATTCCAGCAGGATCTGAAGGATCTGAAGGAGGCAGGAGATAACTGTACTTTGGAAAAGTACTAGGGGCTTGGCGTTAATGACATAGCCCTCACCAAAAATGCTGAAGGGTTGCTAATAATGAAGAAGTGACAGGACCTTGGCTTGATTTGCTGTGGAAGGCAGGCCCTCCAGCAATACAGGAACTTCAGTTTGCTACCCGAAGGTCGGGGGTCTAGAACACATCTCCTGTAAGGAGAGGCTGCAGGTGTTGAAGGGTAGATACAAAGACCACGGCTCAGCCAGAGACTCTCCTCTCTCCCATGGGCCTCACCAAGATGGACCCAACTCCAGACTCTGGTGGGCCCTCTGGAGCTCTGAGGAAATTCAGATCCAGAAGCTGGAGTCTGTTTGTTTGTTTTTCTGTCTCACGCCGGGCACCATCAGCACAATGCTCAGGTAGAAATGTGCTGTCAACTCATGACATCTGGAGGCAGGTCTGAGCACTTTCCTTGGCCTGCATCCAGGTGACAAATCCCCTGCCTGCTGGCAGCTCTAGCTCTAGCTCAGGAAGCTGTTGCCTTTCAGCTCTTTCTCTCCACCACTGTCACATCACCGACCTGTTGGTCAGGAGAAGGCAGGTGAAGTTGCTTTCTCCTCCTGTTTCCTGAGCCAGCATAAGAGGCTGAACAAGGTGACACTTTCTGATCCTGGATGGTTTCTCCAGGCCTGTACAAATTCTTTGGGTTGCTTACCTTTAAAAAGTACTCTGATATGTTAATACTCGAAAGAAAAGCCAACAGAATGTCACTCACTCTGACGTGGGTGAATGCCCACCATAATCTCTAATTTATACCCTATAACCCATAACAAATAATCCCCAACCATAAAAATCCATAAACCATGAGCTCAAGGTGTTTGGGTGCAGATTATGGTGGCAATGTGCTGAGGAGTGGAGGGAGGAGGAGAAGGCTTCTTTCTGGTGGCCCCCTCTTTTCCCCAGCCCTGCTGTCCGTGGGCTATCCCGTGACGTTTCAGGCTTAGCGGAAGAAATGATGAAAGTGGATGAAAGCTGATGAAAGATGATGAAAACCAGTAGGATGGCAGCAGGTGAGCAGAGGGACTGGTGGCATGGCTGAAATGAGAGCCATATCTGGAAAGCAGCCTGCCAGCATAGCCAGCTGGCCAGAAACATGAAGTGTGCAGTGGGAAAAAGACATCGCTGTGCTGGATGTAGCTTTGACAGAGGGAAACCGAGGCAAGGTGCCTTGACCTGCTGGGTGGCTTCTGCTCTTTTCTTTGTTTCTTGTCCCAAAGGGGTGCTGCTTGGTTGGGGTGTACCCAAGGAAGATCCCTTCAGGCTTGGGGCTGGGGGCTGGTGCAGGGGTTAGCAGGAACCAGCAGGGATTTAAACAAACCCCATGAGCACTGACAAGAGCAGACGAAGCTGTTCCCCAGCTCTGTGAGCCATTCTCAGCAGGAACTGAATGTGGTAGACTTTGCAGGATTTGCTTTCCAGTGTCTCTCTTTGGGCAAACCAACAAAAGTTTAGGGCAGTGGAAGCAGTTACCTGCAAAAGAAGAAGACCCAGATGCGTGGCTGGAATTTTTCTTTTATGCAACTGCATCAGAGCATGCCCTCACAGCCCAAGTATATCTGGGCTCTGGTTCCATGCTGCCGGGTAAACAGGATGTTGATATAATTAGCTTTCCTGTCATCAACCCTATAGTAGCTGTACAGTGGAAAAAACCCTCTTGGCAGAGTTGGGGCATTTCATTATGGAAAGATCCAGTGTCTGATTTCAGCCCCCTCATTCCCTCTTCGTCCAAGCTGTAGGTGGGAGGTTCCAGAGGTCTCTTGCTTCTCTTAACACTTCGCCTTCCTCACCATCTCCATTTGAACCCAGGAGAAAAGGTGTTTGGAGCTTGGCACAACTTAAAAAAAAATGCCTGTGGAACAGGGGAGGAGACCAGTTTGCTCATTGCCAAGGATTTAAATGGGGGTTTAGGGATTCTGGGGACAAGGAGCCCTGTAAATACCCTGATATGAGAAATAAATGGTCTGCATGTCCTAAAGGAAGGACTGAGCTTTGAGTCTTTCTCCCAGAGATGCAAAACTCCCCTAACTATCGGTATGGTGACTATTGCAAACACAGCAAGACTCATTTCAATCTGGAATAAAACAGCAAAACCAAACAAAAACCCATCAACCCCCTCATAACCTTGCATTTTAGGAGGATGCAAAGCAAGACATTTGCACAACACTAAACCTTCCCCAACTGCCCTGAGCTGGGAAAAGCAATGTAAACGAGTCTGTCCTGTGGAGACACGCATCCACATGGTCTATAATTTTTGATTATGGAGTATCCCTGCCTTGCTGATGTGCTGAAGCCCGGAGGCCGTGGGCTGGGGAGGGTTGCAGAGGTGTGGGTGTGTGCGCATGGCTTCCCAGCTGTGTCCTTGGCTTGGGGCTGGTCTGGGGCAGGGGTAAAACCAAATGGTCTTTGGTTGAGAGAGCTCCTGGGTGGCCCCAGAACTCCCTCTGGGGCAGAGGGAAATGACCCAGCCCTTGATGTGAGACAGTGGAGGCTCTTTGAGGTGATTTGGGGCTTTACTTCCATAGTGTGGTGGGGAAGGGGCTGATGCAAGCCAGGATATTGCTGGGATGTGGAGTGGGGAGGATGAGGCCTTGGGTAGACTTTGAGGACACAGGATCCCAAAATGTGAAGGCTGGGTCCCAGTGGTGCCCCCTGAGGGGCAGGAGGAGCCACCGGGGCTCCAGGCTGAGGCCTCTGGGCCTGGCCGTGGGCACCTCTGAGCAGAGCCTGGCTCCAGCCTCTCCACACCTCCTTTCATGTATTTATACACATCAATAAGATCCCCCAGACATCAATAAAGCCCCTTGGTGGGCTCCGAGGTCCTGCTGGCCTGATTTTCAGAGGCTGAGTGACTGACACAGACTGCTTGCAGGGGCTGGCCTGGCCTTGGTTCACCCACAGCATGATGGAAATACCATGGTTTGTGCTTTCAGCCCGTGGGAGCCCGCCCTAGGCTTGCTTTTTGCCTTGAAGCCTGGGCGAAGCGTTGCCTGTGGCCCGGCCCTCCGCCAGTCCTGCCCTTTCTCGAAACACGCGGAGCTGGTTGACCTTGACAACTCAGTGCTCTCGCTCTTTATTTTCCTTGCACAGACATCCCTCGGGGCTTTCCCAAGCTAGATTAAAAACAGAGCACCCACGGATTACAAAACAGAGCCGCAGTCACATCTTTTTCCTATGCTATTTTCCTACTCCCACCCCGACCGGCTCTCTGGAGCAGAGGCAGACCAGCTGGAGCCACTGGCACTAAAAAAGCATCCAGGACCCCAGAGCCACCCACTGCTCCCAGCCAGCCAGCCAACGCACTTGAACTGAACTCAGGGTCTGTGAGGGGAAGCAGCAGCCAAATCTATGGAGATTCAGGCTGGGTTGACCAGGAGGGCTCTGAAGGAGGGGATGCAGAGAGGCTTTGAAAGATTGCACCAAAAAACCCAGCTGCATGAAACTGTGGGCAAACATGACCTTCACTGCCAGCAGAAGTTACTGTCCCAGTGTATTTTCCATCCCTCCCAGCAAAACACCAGCTTCAGCCATGCCCTGAGCTGCTTCAGGTAGAGCCTGGCTACTCATGATCATCAGCATTGCCTTCTGAAAACAAGAAGGGTATTACTGGCTGTGGTCCGGATTGGGTAGGTAGTCATCTCCTGATGGACAAAGTCATTCCATATTTGCTGGCCAAGCATCCTGAAGTGTCCCCACATGCAGGTGAGATGTGCTAAGGTATGCACCACAGGTGGCTACAGATGGAGATGAGGCGAAGAGCCTGAATTCAGAATGATGTCTGTGAAAAGAGGAGAGGAAAGTGGAAGGAAGCTTGTCGTTGTTATAAATACAAAAGTCTGGGCCAAATAACTGGGTGTCAGTGGGGTGGTGACCCTAATCTGCAATTATGGCTTTTGCCATGGGTTTGTATCTCAGGCAAGAAGAGCAGGGGAGGTGACAGAGCCTCCTGTCAGCAGGCAGATTGCAGTGACTGCTATAGAAGCCCTCACTGAAAAGATGGTGGGACAGAACCACTGGCCAAGACGCAGTCATTAGATGGGCTAGGATCAGCTCATGCTGCAAGGTACTCAGCACCGCCCGATTTACCTGTTCTTTGCTTGTCTTCTTTCACATGAAGTTCTCGCTCAGCTAGATCCTCTAGCACCTGGGAGCTGAATTTATTTTACCCCCAGCACGTGGACAGGGCTGAGCCCAGGCACCATGATAATTTGAGGTGAGCACCCTCCCTTCCCTCAATTTCCAGGTCCAGGTTGAAGATGTTATCAGAGAGGTGGTGAGGCTTCACAAGAAGGGTTTTGCCATCTTCTTGGTTGTCTTCTTTGTGTTAAGGCTTCCTCTCCCTCCCACCCTCCAAAGCGACCACCTTCTTGCTACCTTTCTGATTTCTATGTGAGGCAAGGGTCCTGGTGGGCTGTCAGCCAGGTCAATCCCAATCACCCTCTATAAATAAAACCCTTCTAGCAGAAGCACCGCAGGTCTTTCTGCTGCTTCTTCAGCAGGTCCTGCATGAGCCAGGGCTTACAGAAACAGCCTGAACTACAGGGCCTGGGTTTGCCAAGGGCAACCCTGGCTGATGCTGTTTCTGTTTGCTTGGGCTGCTGGCAGGCGCTCCACAGCCTGCAGTGAGCCAGCTTCGCCCAGGGCTTGCAACGGCGGGCAGGAGATCTGAAAGCAGAGGGATTCCCCGCTCGCATTACCGTTAGCTGCAGCCTGGGGTGCAGGGGGGGGGGTCGTGTGTATCGCTGCCAGGCAGCAGACACAGTCTGCAAACAGTGGGAAATGCCTGTGGTGTGGCTCAGACAGGCTGGTTGTGTCTCTGTGGGGTAGGTCCTGCTCCCACCTTTTCCACGTTTTGGCAGAGAAGACCTGGAGGACCATCTCCAGCATCCAAAGGGAGCTGGTTCCTCCTTCCCTCTATATCCCATCCACTGACCAAGGAAACCAGAGACCCCACGTGCCCCAAATGTCTTCAGACCAGTTCTGCACATCTAGCAATGACTCCACGGGGTCTGCAAGACTGAGCAAAGCATTGACCCATGCCAGGGGAGAAACCTAGAGCTTGTATCACGTTGCTCCTCGTGTGGCCTCTTCTTAGCAGTGGATGATGGCAGGTGAGGAGGAGCTGGGGTTGGTTCTGTCTCTTCCCAGTGCTCATGTCCTTGGAGGCACAGACTTCTGGGGCAGCTCACACTGGCACAGCACTCGCTTTGTGAATCAGTAAAGAGATTTCTGCTCACTATAAGGTATTCATTGCTTTCTTGTATGGCCACGGTCTTCTGAAGGACTGACCGGTCCCTCGGTGGTAAGGTCACAACCTGTGAACCTTCGTGTGGACACGCTGATGCTGGCATGGGAACTGACCTTTCCCAAAGCTGAATTTAGAACCAGTTTTTAGTGTGAACACATAAAAAGAAGACTGCCTTCCTTCCTGGGGTGGGACTCTTTCCCCTTTGGACACATGCTTTTGTTTGCTCCTGGGTATTAATGTTCAGGAGAGATAATGTCCCCACAGCAATCGGTTGGCGTCACAGCAGAATAGTTTCCCTGCTGGGCCGCAGTAAAACCAGGCCCTTTTGAACATAAATGTCAGGATTGCTAAGCTCCTTAACTTCCAGTTGCATTCCCACTAATCAGATGATTTCCACACTTCAAAGGGTGAGAGAAGGATGACGCAGGCTTGAGGTCTGCGTGCATCTCCTGGAGCACCACAGCACCGCTTGCCCAAGGGTCTCAAATGCTTCACCAAGTGGACGCTGGGCCAGTGCTGGAGCTAGAAGAGGGCAACCCTGAAACAAAGCCACCCCTAAAATAGGGAAGGACAGCAGGAGAAAGGAAGGAGGGTGTTTTCAACATCTGAAGGCAAGATATTTGGGCATTTCTGATGTGAAATGATTCTGCTGGCCCTTTTGGGATTTGCATCACCTTCACAGTTGAATTACCTTCACTGAAACTTTCAGCTGATGTGGCTGCATGAATGGTTTTAATCCTGCTCCATTCAACTGTCCACACACAAGCACCTGTGTCATCTGAAACATCCTTAGTGTCAGGGCTCTGAGGGCACTAATAAGCTGTAACAGCCCTGAGCAGCTCCACCTGGGGCCTCCACCTCACCCATGGGCCCATGAGCACTATTTAAACTCAGCCTGGGGCCTTCAAGTGATGTTTGAGTTTTTTTCTGGAAGAGTGCTTGTTCTCAGCTAGTCTATCTGCTCCTTCCTTTCTGCTTTGAGGTTTGTTTTTTTTTTCTCCTGAACGTGTGCCAAACCAGAGTGACCAACAGAGTGTTTCCTGCAGCATCTCCTGGTCCTTGTTTGCGCTAGCATCTCTGAGCGTGTGTGCAAGGAAAAAACTATGGGATTCAACTCCTGGACTGAGATCCTAATGGTTGGAAGGATCAACAGGTCAAGTCTGGATGTCCCAAGGTAGGCATGCTGCTGTCTGAGATGTCTGAGAGTATCCCAAATTTCCACAGGGTGCTGGCTAGGAGAAGGTAGACCTTCTTGACCAGTGAAGTGGGAAGGCAGACCTAAATCATCTCCAAAAGCCTGAGCAGCTGGTTGGAGATATTCCAGCCTGCCAAGGCTGACTCTAGCTGGAACTCCAAGCTGGTCACAAGAGGGGGCTTCCAGACCTGCCCATTCCCATCTTTTCTCTTTCAGTCTCTCATCACAACCGCTGCCCTTTGCCATGCTGCCATTGCCTTGTTCCCTGTCGCTACAGGGGGATGTCCCCAGCAGTGCTGGGGATCTGTGTGGTGGCACATTGTCTTCTTACCTCCCCTGGGACCCCAAGCTCTGATTGCTGAAGGTTGGCTTGGGCTGGCTGTGTGGCAAATTGGGGATGCAGTGGAAGGGACAGACCCCCTCTGTCTTGTTCCCTGGGGCTGAGACCCCTCTGACCTGGCCATGTCTGGATCTTGCACCTTCCCAATGTCCTGTTAAGGCTCTTTTTTACTTTTTTTTTTTTTTCCTAGCTTCCCAAATGGTAACGTCCATCTGCTTGCCCTGCTCTGTGACCAGCCGACAGCTGTGTGGCCTACGGGGTCCTGAAATGGGAGAGCAGCCGAGGGAGGCTGGCCAGAGGACGAGCTCCTTGCTCTGTGGGGTGCGATCAGAAGCACGGAGCCTTGGCAGATTTCCACCTGAAACAGAACCGGGGCCACGTTCCTGTCATCAGCCGACCTTGGCACAGCTTGCAGGTGCCCTGGGGTTTTCCAGGACGCTGGTTTCAGCTCAGGGCTTGTAACGTAAGCCTGCCCTGTAATGAATTTTGGGGTTGAGCTCCTGAAAGCAGCACGCTGTTCACGCTGTGGTTGTTAGTTGTGAGCACTGGGTGGTTAAACTTCTGTGATGGGGCTGACAGCAAACCCTGGGGCTTGAGGGCAGTATGGTAACGGGCTCTTAGGATGGAGGTGGTGGGTCTCTCTACTTTTTTTCTAAGTGCTTTTTGGAGCTATATGTAAGGATAACTTCACTTGATCACGCTGTCCCACTTGCTGAAAGCTTTGAGATATCTCGTCCACAGGAGGTTTCTCTCCTCACTAGCTGGTGTCAGCTCATGTCCTGCAGTCCAACCATGAAGAAACCTTCCCACATCCCTCCTCTCCCCTGCCAAGCATCTCTGCGGATATTTTTTATATATTATTAAATTATTATATTATTAAATTGCCCTGAGACAGTGAGGATTGCTCAGCCAAGACCTCAAAAGCTGGGGGATGCTGGGTTGCCCGTGCTAATATTCACGTTGTTCCTTGGGTGTGTGATGGCACAATCTGGAAGAGCACATTCCTCCTTTTTTCCCTATCTTGTGTGTGCTTTTTTTTTTTGTATTTTTAGGTGTGCACCAAAGAGGTTACTTGGATTTATTTTATATTTACTCCTTGCTGCCCTGGGTGACTGCTGGCTGTCCTCTTCGTGCAGAGCGTGAAGTCCTGCTGTTGCTGGAGGCACTGCGTGATCTCATGACGCAGGTTTCCTTGCTGTCGTGGGCATCTAGGAAATAAAGAACGTGTGAGTGAGCAATCCCTTCCTCCTCCCCCTAGTTGAGGTGATTTAGTAGTGTGGCAGCGGAGGTGGCTGCAGCATTTGCTGATGACATGTGGCGGCTCTAACGAGGAAAGCAGCAGTCCTTCTCTTCTTGCCTCATGCAGGGCACTGTCCCCTGACCCCCAGGAGAGCTTCAGACCCTGATTTCCTATTATTGGGTTCAGATTTGGTCCCAGAAATGCTTTGCCCTCACACTGAGCAAAACAAGGTCTGGTGGGGACAAGCTCTTATATGCACCAGGACCCAGGGTGAGGATGGGGACCTCTCCTGATGGCATCTGCCATCATGTCAAAGTTTGACATCAACACCTTCATTTTCTTTTAACGCAGGTTTTACTGGGTATAAATAATGTAATGAAGGTGGAACGCAAACCTGACACGGCTGTCCCAGTATGGGAAGTGTTTTGGATCATATGAGGCCGAAGGAGTGACAGCAGATGCTGCTTGTGGAGATGTCAAAACACTTAATCCTTCACTGGAGATCATTACCCAGGGTGTCACTGAGAAGCAGGAGATCAAAAGAGCACAGTGAATCTGTCAAAATAAAACCAGAGAGGAAGGGAAGCAGCTAGCAGGGGATAATTACCAAACAAAATGCACAGATCTCTTCATCTCTGGAAATTCCCTGTGCTGTACAAAGAAAGGCAGGAGGTGGAAGTCAGGGGCTGCTGTGCCTCCCCCAGCAGAGCCGTGCTGCTTCCCCTTGCGTGAGGCTGGCTCACTGCTACAAGCAATGCTTGGTGTTGGGACACGAGTTTCAAGCTCATAAATTGTCTTGTTGGATTTCTTTTATTTCTTTTTAGGGCTCCTAAAATGCAATTGGTCTCTTTTCCCTTATCAATTCCTTTTGTGTGAGCTTTGCACCTCCCCGGCAGGCTGGAGGAGGCTGCGGGGCTCTCCTTGCTGGCAGTGCCTTTATCCCCTGCTTGCTTGCTCATGTCTTTCTGCTGCACGGCCGCCCACTTAATCCCCAAATTATTTCTTTCGGATGAGCTGTGCTGGCATGTGAATTTTGTGCTGGGTATGGAGCAAGGCTCTGAGTGATGCCCACACCTGCACGTGGGGCGTTAATTCCAGAGCACATCCGCAATATCCACATCTGCAACATCCTCCTGGCCTGAGCAGCCCTCACAATCCCACCTTCCTCAGGGACACAGGCTGGGATTTAGCTGCTGCCCTCCTGGCTGGCTCCCTGTCTGATCTGGAAAGCCACAGGATGCTACACCAGCTTGTTTCTTCTTTCATCTTTACCTGACTTCTGCTTTTTTACACAGGTGGAGCATTTGTAGGCATTTGCCCGATGGTTTTCATTTTTCTCTCCAGCCTGTGGGTTTCTTATCCGTGATGGAGAAGAGCTTTAAAACCACTACGAAGCCCACAGTAGGTCTTGGTGCTGAGTTTTGGGTCTGGATCTGCCTTATAAGTCCTGAATCAGGGATCCAAGGCAGAAGGCAGACTTTGGACTCCTCGCTCCTATCTCTGGTTCCTTTCAGGCACTGGAAAAGTGCACTGGAAGCTTCTTATGAGAAGGAAAATCCTCAGAAACACCAATTTAAGTGGCTCCTGAGCTCGTGGAGACCTATTACTGTGACTTTGGTCTGCCATGGGACAGCGAAGCCTAAAGGGATTAGGGACGTGATGGGTTTTTGTGCGGGAGTCTGTCCTCGGAGTGCCTGAGCCTTGGTGTGATCTGGGGGATCTGTGTATGGCACGAGATCCATCTTGTGTTGGGGTTTCATTGTCTACCCCACCAGTCTGCAAAACCCATCTTAACCCTGGGGTGTTTGCTTTCCCTGCAGAGCAAATGTGGGAAGTCCCCTGGGTGTGATGGGAGATGTTTCCACACCTGGCACAGGGAGTGTTGATGTTGGATGAGCGGCAATCCAGACAGATTGGGTAATGAGATGTGGCTCGTTCCCTCAGTGGCAAATCAGATGGAGAACCTGCTGGCTGCCACGGGGGAGATGACACCCAGATTGTCTTTGGCCTGAACATGGGCATCTGGTGACATTTGAGACACCTCTCCCACCACAGCCCAGCAATGAGATGCACACATTTAGGTGTTGTTTGTGCTGGGTAGAGTGATTTTTGGAAATGCCTTTGGTGATGGCATTCCTGGTGGAGCTTGGGTGAGCCGGTGACCTTCCTAGGGGTGTGGGAAGTGGAAGAGGGGAGTGTTTCAGATGGAGATGCTGGGGGCTCCAGTCTTTTGGGATCAATGCTGGGAAGAAAGTGGAGATGCACCATGGGGATGTAGACGGGGGCTGCTGGGGGAGGTGGTCCTGGGGGAAAGCATGCTTGGTGGATGTTGCAAAGAGGAGGGTTAGCACAGGAACGAGGCTTTTGTGGCAAGGAAGTGATGTGCTTTGGAAATGCTGTGTCTGGGAGAGAAGCTGCGCAGGATTTAGCTAAGGCGAGTCAAAAAAAGAAAATCCCACACACCAAAAAAAAAAAAAAAAAAACACAAAACAAATCACTGGGAACTTGAGATGTGTAAGCTGCTTTGAGGCTGGGGATTTTGTCCCTCCAGGGTTCTGTTTCTAGTGGTTTTAGCTTTGATATTTAATCTTTCGTTTTTCTTTCAGACTTTGTGCCTGTGTTTGAGGTTAATTCCTACAAAACACCAGCCGCCACCCCGAGCCACGTATCGCGGCGTGCTCGGGCAGATCCTGTCGGAAGCGGCGCTTGGTCAGGAGCTCGGGGTTGGGGGTGAGGCGGGATGCGGGACCCCCGTAAGGCTCCGCAGAGATCATCTCTCGTCACAACGATGAGATCTCCTTGGGAAAACACAACCTTGCCATTAGAAGGGAGGTGCTCCTTGGCTGATTTCCAAAGCCAGCTCACCCTGCCTCTCCTTTTCTCGATGTAGATGCCCACTTCTATGGATCAGAGCCCGTGCTGGGTGGTGAGGACCCTTGGGAGCCCGGTAGGCACCCAAGGGTCACCCAAGATAACCCAACTGATGAGCCAAGCAGGTATGTGATCACCTGGGTGCTTCTGGAGCAGGTCGCACAGACTCCACTCCAGGAACATGGCACCCTGCACATGCAAGGATGGGCTCCGGTGCCCTTTGCAGCTGCCTGCCTTGCACCTGGCTGCTTTCATCTCCCCCCTTCTCCAGGGAGAGGCCTCCAGAGCAAGAGAGGGCTGCCAGGTGCTTTCCCATGTAGCTGGGGCTTCGTTGCTGCCTGTCCCGATGATGAGGCCTTTGGGATGGGTTCTTCAGCAGCTCTTCTCCTGTGCTGTTTGCCTGCACTGCCAGCAGCCCCATGACATGAGGCAGCATCCAATGCATGGGCTGGAGGTCCCAGTTGAGCATGCTGAAGCTACCAGGTGCTGCAGTGCCTCCAGGACCTGGCTTCGGGTGCGAACGATAATGCTTTTGGAGAGGTGGGTAGTGCAGAATGAGGTGATGAAGCTGGACTGGGTGAAACGTCTCACCTGGTGGGGTTACCTCTTTGTTGGACCTGATGTAACTCCACCAGGTGAGAAGTTTCCTTTTGGTGATGTGTTTGGAAGTGCTGAGAGGAAACGCAGCACAATGAGCTTGGTTTTCTGGTTCAGGATAAAAGGGTAAGAAAAGCCCTCCAGAAATGTGAAGCAGCCTGCTTGTTCAATGGGGTGAAACTTGGGGTCATGTCCTCCTGGAACAAATCTCTTAGAGACATTAGGATCCCAGCAGGTGGGTCTGGTTGCCCACGTTCCTGTTAACGCAGGTCTCTTCCTGGACTTCCAAGGAAGGACTGTTGATACAAGTCCTAAAAAGCAATAGATGGCTTCATATTCCAGGGAATGTGAGTGCTGGTTCAAGGTCCGTTTCCCAGCAGTGAGTGGAAGTGACAGTGCTCACCACAACATCCTTCTCACGACAATAAAGGTCGGACTGGGGCTGTGAAACCAGGAACACTCAGAGCTGAAGACTGCCCACAAACTGCCCCGAGGGCCCTGCTGGGTGCAGGTGTCAGGGAAATGCAGGATGTTGTGTGTATGCCTGGCAAGTCGGTCCCGTCCCAAGGAAAGGGGTGTTGCTTGGTTTGGAACAAAGTCAAGAAGCTCCTGCTCTGTCTGCATCACCTCTTGAAGCTTGGCTGTGCACTTCTGACCTCTTGGGATGTGCTTTAAGGTGGTGTTACCCCTGGCTTGGGCAAGATTTTGTCTGTTGAGGCTGAGATCCTGGTGTACAAGGCAAATGGAGTAGAGTTTGTGGCTGTCTCTTGGTGATGTCGGGAGGAAAAAGAGAAAGCACAAGGTCTGGTAAGAGGCTAAAAGGGAGGATGTGGTGTCAAAGAGCTGAAGGCTGCAGTGGTGTGTGGCCTAAAGTGGCAAAGAAGAGCTCAAACACTTCCATGAGTAATGTTGGGGGGTTGTCCTTGGTCCTCCCTCTTAATGGTGAAGGGAATTGATGGTGAAAGCAATGCTGGAGTGACAGAACGAGCAGCAGGAGGCATGCAGAAGGCTCTATTGATTTGGAATAGATCAGTATGTCCTCTACAGGAACCTGAGCGTGATTCCGAGGCTAGTTTGCACCAGAGACTCCTCTCCCCAATTTCAGGTTGTATGGATGCAATTTGTCTGCCCCTGGTGGCGTCCCCCAGCCCTCCAAACCCCAGGTATCACTCTTAGAGTCCCCACACCTGCACATGCTGCTTTGCAGCACCTTAGCTCTGCCCAAACTCTTCTGGGACATCATTTCAGGCAGCACAAAGGGATCCAAAACATAAGAAATGGTGCATCTCCTGGCCTTGGGAAAGCCGCAGAGGAGAAGCAGCCGTGGGTGGTGGGGCAGGGATGTGCACAAGGTGGTCTAGCAGGGAAGATGTCAGCTGGGTCTTGGGTGAATTGCCTTCAGCAGAATAGATGTGGCTGCTGGGAAGGGGGAAAATTTAAAGGCAGAGAGAGGTGGAAGGACAGAAATGGGATGTAAAGAAGGTTTAGAGGGGTTTGAGGAAAGCAGGTGAGCAATGACACTCTCCATCCTCTCCTTTACAACACACAGGAGAGGACAAGGTGAGAAAGCAACACAAGTGGAGGGGAGGGGTGATGCTCGTGGGTCTCTGCCTCTGAGACCTGTGCAAAAAGATCCTGGAAATGGAAGGGGAAGAGTAAAAAGCAGCAAAAACTGTGCCTTTACACCCTGGGAGGGGAAGGAAAGCCCCTTGCATTCAGGGAAGCACAAGTCTTGAGCCAGCTGGGTGGCAGAACAAAACGCCTGGTTTCCCACCGCTTCCAGTGGCTGTAATGTGGCTGGGCTTGTTGGCGAGTTCCCCCGTCTATTCGCCAGTGGTGTGAAAAAGCACTTCCCTTTGTTTGTTTTAAGCCTGCTGCCAGGCTATCTCGGCACCTTGCAGTTCCTGCGGAGGGGGAAGGCGGGCGGCTGCTCCCCGGCCCCATTCCCTGCCGCCCAGAGGCACAAAAGCCGATGGGAACTGGCCAGGGCTGCGGGAAGTTGCTGCATTGTGGCCGTGACAAAGGCTGGTCACCCCCGTGCCTTGGGCTGCTGCACCTCTGGGTTCTCCCAGCCTCGCTGCAGGTGCTGCTTTTGGTCTCCATCACTTGGGAAACTCGTCGTGGTGAGCTGGGTGCTCGGTTTTGGGCACTCAATTTTGGCTGCTTGGTTGTGCACTTGCTGCTGGCTGTCCCCGCTCCTCCTCCCGGTTGTGAAGAGGGCCAGGTTTGGGAAGCAGAGCAAAGTTCCCACCAGCAACGCAGCCCGGTGACGAAGCACAACCCGTACAAACACCTGGCAAGTGTCCCTGGCCCGGCTTCACACCTAGAATAAATCAAACCATCTTCCTTCCTGCACAGGCAGCCCCCGAGGAGCCTCTCGCTCCTGCCACACACACTTTCTGTTCTTTCCAGGAGAAAACTGGCTTCCTCTGGAAAGTTCACACAGCAAAAGCTTTTTTATTTCAGACTCGCCCCCTTGACCGTGATTCCGGCCGAGAGCTGGGAACAGGGAACGCCGGTCCCCTCCTGCTCTGACTTCAGGCACGTTCTGCGCATCTGCCGTTAATCGGGGCTCCACAATGAAAAAATATGGGGGGAAAAAACCTCACAAACAGCTCAGGGCTAGGAGAAATGTCCTCCCAGTGCTGGGTTTTCTTTGGCTTTCTGCAGCCTGCTGCTTGGAGGTGGGAATGACAAGGTCCTCCTGTCCCTCTGCCTGCTGCTGCCCTTTTTGCGAGCTTGCTGCCTGCAGAGAGGTGCAGCAGCCAGGATGGGGGGGGGGGGGGGGCGTTGATTTTAGTTTGCTTTCAAAGCATGATCTTCAGGAGAGGATGAGATATATGGTGAGGGATTCTTTTAAATGTCTTCTAAATGCTATCAGTTTTACGTGGATAGAGAGGATTACAAGTGTTGGTGTGACAGCAAAGCAATCCTTCAGTTCTCCAGCACGAAATCTGGTGATTTCCAAAAATGCTCTCAAAAACCTTTCGAGGTGGCAAACCCTTTGTCAGCTCGGTGAGGCAGGAGGAGGAAAGCACGGCTAATTCAATGGATTTTTTTTTGGTGTGTATACAAGTATGTACTTGGAAAAGAAGCCTCCCATTGTATTACCTCGGAAGAGGGAGAGCTCCACGTGCCTCCAGGAGCGCCGGGGCAGCAGGAGGCTCAGCATCCTGCTGCTTTACAGCATTTCCACATCCCTGGGTGAAAGTTGATGCGAGGCTGCCAGCTGACGTTATCGAGGAGGAGGAGGTGGGTTTTTTCTTTTTATGAAGTCTTCCTCCCATACGCCCCGGTGACACAAGATCTTTGCTTTGGAGTTACATTAAGAGCTGCTTTAGCAGCGATTTCACAGCAAACCCCCTTTAGGGTTGCTCTCCTGCCAACAGCAGAAAGCAACGAGGGGGAATACCGTATTTTGTCACTGTCAAGTCTCACTTCATTCTAGAACAATGCATTCGTTGTCTCCTTAGCTAGTAGCTCAAGTGGTTAGCTTATGGTCGGGGATTTAAGGCACCTCTCGAGCTACTGCCAGGGTTGTTGGGCTGACATCACCAGATGGTTCCACTCCAGAGCCAGCAGATAAGCCATGCGGACTTGTTGCTGCTGTTTCGGGCAGGCTTTGCTGAAACATCAACGGGGTGAAGTGCAGCTAGGATGAGATCCAGGAACAAGCAGGGGCTGGGTGTGCTCGCCCATGCCTTCCTCTTCCCGCGGTGGCTCTCCAAGCGCTGGTGTGGAGAAGGAACTTGTGCTTCGTGGTGCAAAGCTCTGCCAGAGAGGCTTCCAGAGGAAGAAAAAGATAAAGAAGCCAGTAGCTGCATGCTGCAGGTGAGATCAGTCACACCCAGCAGCTGACAGGCCTCAGGCTACGAAGGATCATCTTAAGATTGGCTCCTCCTTGCATCTCCTGGCTGCAGCTGTGGAATACCGGAGAGGTGGCATTGCTTTTCCTTCACCACCCTGATTCTGCTCCTCTGGGTCTTCTGCTCCATCCATGATCGTGAAGCTTTCCTGTAGGCAGGTCCCTGGTGGTTTTGCTCTTGCTGCAAGCATTCTTCCTTTCCTGTTCAGTGTCCTCTGCAGAAATCTTGCTCCCTGGGTCTAGAACAGCCTCTGAAACAAGTCTTCTGTCACTGTGGTGTCTGCACTGGAGCCACCTGCCTTTGCCACGTGAATCCTTCTGGTTATAAATGGATGGGGCCAGGTTTGGCAGACCTGGACGGGCAGGGGCTCTTTGAGCTGCAGAGCAGATATTCACCTGTTTGGGGTGCCAGCAGAGATTTTTCTCGAGGAAAATTTCCTCGAGCTGAAGAGTCCCCAGGGACCCTCATGGTGTACATGGAGACAGGTCTGTTGTCTCCTTACCCGTCTTCTCCTGCTTTCCTCTCACCCAAACTGATGTGGCTTCATATGTGGCCCAAAATATAGCCTGTGGCCATCGGATGGGGAATTAAATGGGCCCTGGAGGTGGCTGTGGGTGGTGCTGATGTCCTCAGGACCTCTGTTGGACCTCCTCAGGATCCTCAAAGTGCCGGGACCCAGGCACAGTGGTTATCCCACTGCTCTGAGACACCTGCATGAGGCTGGTAGACAGGACACAGGGCATGCAGGACCTGGTATCAGCTGCAGAGGCTCGGGGAGATGGATCCTGGTTGTGTTGGGTACAACATTTCTCCACCACCCTGCAGCCAGGGCTTTGCTGTCCCGCTCCCACCCCTCTGCAGTGGCACGGCACAGCTCTAAAACAGGACGCCGGCTGTTTTCTTTTCAGGGCGGACACCCTATCAAAAGAAAACTTCTGAGATAAGCCGTGCTGCTGGTCACCACTTCAAACAGCCCCAGGTTATTGGGTTCAGCCCAGCCGCAGGCAGGAGAGGAGATGAACGTGGCCATGACAGGTGGGTGAAGTGAGGTGGTGGCCCCTTGTGTTGCCGGAAGGTGGGCACCCCTGAAGCTCACCCTCACCAGCAGGACTGCTGGGTGGCTGGAGGCATCACTGACGGTCCCTGCAGACAAATTAAGGGCTGAATTGAGCAGCTTACGTGACCCACTGCCTCCCCTTCTGGCTGTCTGACCCATCTGGGACCTCCTGGCCTCACCTTGCTCACCTCTAAACACACCTCGAACCCCACCACGGCAGCTTCATCCTCAAGAATGGGATGGACGCTTCTGCATGCTGATTTTCTGTGCAACCATAGGTTTCTCCAAGCCAATGCGTGCCTCAGTTTCTCCAGATGTGAATTGTAGGTGGAGGCTGTTTCACCCCTCCACATCCCAGTCCTAGCTGGGCTATCTCCTGCTGTGTTAAATACACTGCTGAACATGCTGCGGGGCTTGGGTCTTGTGGGGAATAGTGGTGGCTGTAGGATTATCATTGCTACGGCAGATGATAGCTCCTCCTGCAACAGACACAGGTCATTTTGTCACCTGGGGTGACTTCTCATCATGCCTGAGCCCAGGGATGTGAGCCTAGGGAGAGCAGGGATGCATCAGTGAGGGAGATGCCAGATGCTCTTCTTGCCTTTGGGGATGTATTAAAAAAAAATTGTTTGGTCTTGGCATTTTTTAACTTTATTTTTATTATTTGAAAGCAAAGGTCAGAAAAGAAATCTGGCTAGTGAAGCAAAAGCCTTCCAAGTCACTGGAAAGCTTATTCCCACGGACAGTGGGGCTCAGGACATTTCAGCAGCCAAAGGCTGTTGGTGATGCCCTAGCACCTGCCTGGCCCCCAGCTGTGGTGGCTCTCCCACAAATATATGGGATATAGGTAGATTTTTAAGATGTTTAAGATATCCTATAGCATGTTATACATCAGGCATCCTGCAGGCAGGCAGCTGACCCCCGAGTTCCAAAGGCAGCAGTGCTCTGCCACAAAAATGCTGGGCTGAACTCCTCAGCTGCTTGTGGTGGCCTTGCATCTCTGGAAATAGTGCTTTGGGTCAGGTTGGAAGAAGCAGCAGCAGAGGGAGCTGGTTGGCCGGTGGATGCCTGAAAAGCAGTGCTTAAAAGATTTCATTTCACTGAGCACTTTGGGGCTAAACAGGATTTGTGCCCCGCTGCTGTGTGCTGGGCCGGGTCCTGCGTGGTGCCCTTGCCTGGAGCTGCTGAGCCTCACGTGGGGGCACGGA
Organism: Nettapus auritus; assembly: GCA_011076525.1. Taxonomy (NCBI): domain Eukaryota; kingdom Metazoa; phylum Chordata; class Aves; order Anseriformes; family Anatidae; genus Nettapus; species Nettapus auritus. The sequence goes on along the minus strand of CM021768.1, from coordinate 94,140,814 downwards.
AGAGAAAGGTCTGATGCAGGAGGTGTTATTTCTGTCTGGTACAGCTCTGCAGGGCTGGGTGAAGTTTCAGCTCTCCTGGGAGGTTGTATCCTACAGGAAAAGGTGCCCAAATGTGCTGGATTTCCCAGAAAGGGGCATTTTCTCTGCTCAAGGAGAGGGCTGCCTCAGCTTCTCTAGTTCAGGCTGGGTTTTCTTCACTTGAAAAAGCATTCCAGCTAAAGGTGCTTCTCTCCTTTGCAAGAAAAATCTTTTCAGGTTTATTGCTCTCCTCAGAAAGCCAATGTTGGCAGTATTAATTTCACATCATTGAAATTTGCTTTGATTTTTTTAAAATTTATTTTTATTCTAGGGTTTTAATTCCTTATTTTAAATTACAGGGCAGAAGGATGGTTCCACAGCTTAGGAAGATGTCTATGGCTCAGGGATAAGGAAAAAAAAGAATTCAGTCCCCTGATTCTGCTATAAATTTGGGTGATCTTAGTAATTTTTAATATATCAATCAGTGATAGTCTGAGGTTTATGTCCTTTGAATGAATGGCCATGCAGACAAGGGACTACAGGTACTTAAGGATGTGGCTCTACATCTGGCCTTGTTTTCTCTTTGCTTGTCATCACTGCCCATCGCTGTGAAAAGAGGATAACTGCTTGTCCAGGGAGGAGGAGAGCTGTCGTTTGGCAAGGAGGCTCCCAGGATGGATTTTGCTTTGGGGAGATGGCTTATGAAAGCCCACACTGAGCTTCCTGTATGTCTCCCTTTGCAATTCCTGCACTTTCAGAGAGGGCTTTTCATCTGCTTAAACTCGATTCCCTTTTTTGGGCTTTTGACAGGGAAAGCAGATTGATACCTTGCGAACCTGCTCCCTAAAGGACAGGTGTGAGTTGCTGCACTGGGGTGGATTTCGGTGCTGGAAGCTTCATCATTCTCTTCTCTCCTCTCCTCATTCCCCCCGTGAGCTCATTAGGTTGTGCCACAGGCAGAGATCCATCACAGGATATAACTGCTGGGGATGCTGCCTTAAGTGTCTCCTTCAGACGATGATGAGACTCGAGTGCTTCTCCTAATGCAGTCACAATTCAAAGTTACTGGTGTGCTCTTAACTAATAAACTTGCAATTGCAGACCAGAATAGAAAGCTGTGTAATCATGGGAAATTGCTTTCTGATGGGTGAAAATGCACAAGGCTCGGGCTGAGATTTAGTTCCCTTCCCCCTTCTCCATCTCTCCTAAGGCAGAAAGCTGCTGGGGGTTGGGGGATTTTGCACAGCGGGGGCTTCGAGGAGGAGAGGGAGGCAGGAGCATCCTCCCCGTGCTATAATGATGTCTCTTCTCACAGTGCTCAGCATTCAAATGGGATTTGACGCTGGTTATCCTTGCAAATTATGGCTCTAGGGCAGATGGGAATGAGATCTCTCTGAGGCGCTGTGAAAGCTGCTGTGCTCTGGGCTTCATCCAGCATGTCTCTAAGCCTTCCCTGGCAGTGCCAAGTCCCTGGTCCCCTGGAAAGGATGGGTTTCAGCATCCTGAGGACAGGTGCACCTTGGGGCTACCTCCTTTCACCCACATTTTCTGATGCATCCGTGCTTCATCGGGGTGTACGTGAGCTTCAGAGAGAGCTGGGAGAGCCTGAGCCTGGTCGGAGACCTCCAAGCCTTTTGGAACATCTCCCTGAATGCCTCTGGGGAAACACAGCCGACGTGAGGCACCGCAGGGAGCGAGGAGCCCATGCAGCACGGGGCCGAGTCCTCTCCAAGGGGACTTGAGAGTGAGGAGCATGGCGGAGTAATCTCCGTCCCCAGCATGGAGCGGGAGGCTCTGTCCTTGTGTAAACCCCAGTGACTGTGGAGCAAGGGCCAGGACGTTCCCTGGGCTGGAGCTGAGCTGTGCTGAGGTTGGATATCCAGGGGCAGGAAGAATGTGTCCCCAGGGATGTCTGATAGACTGGCTGTGCGTCCCTAATGCCCGGCTGCACGAAGCACATTGATATAGCACACGTGCAGCAATGAAGGTGCCAAGCTGCAGCAATTCACATGCTCGTAGCTCCAGAAAAGCCAAATCTTAGATCCACGCTTCCCCACTGCAAGGTCTGGCCTTAATTGGGACCTCCGTGTTCATTCTGAATTATTCATAAATACGGGTTCTTTCATACACACTGGTTTTGCTTTTCCTACTTTGTATCTGGTGTCTTGCATCTCAGGCTGGCTCTGCTAATTAATTGGCACCTATGAGATTATGAGGCAAAAAAAATCCCCACAAGCCCTTCTCAGAGCTTTGTATTTGAATTCACAGACTATCCGAGGTCTGAGGTTCTGCCTACTATTAATATTCATTAAATAATATTTATCCTTATCCTCCTCCTTTTTGCTCTCCTCTTTCCTTCGTGCTGCGTTACCTCAAGATGAGGCCATCACATCAGCATCACTCAGAGCCTTCCTGGAGCTCCCAGAACAGGCTTTACAGACAGAATAAGTCACTACATATATTTCAAAGAACCTCATGCACTTCAGTAACTGACATAAAGGTGATCTCCCCATCGGTGTCTAGCTCGGTGGGGGAATTGCAAAGTTCTGGGAATGAGCTCGGAGGTGGCTCAGCCCCAAATGCTCACTGTCCATGGGTATTTTTATGCCAGGATGGCCACCTTGGGGGGTCAGCTTATGGCTGACACTTTAGGAACGTAGAAGCTGTCGCATGGCTGAAGACAGCCCCTCTTTCATGCATATCTCCTGTCAGATGGTGTTGGCACAGCACCTGTGGCTGTGGCTTCCCATGGTGCTGCCCTCCTGACCAGACAAATTTTGGTGGCACAAGAGTGTTTCCCTCGTGTTGTGTTTCCTTCCAAGGCAGAGCAAGTTACAGCTACAGAACCTGGAGAGCTCTGGTCTGTGGGAAGCTGTAGCCAGGCCCGAGGAGGAGCTGATGAGGAGGAAGATGAAGGCCGGGCTGAGCTGGGAGGAACCTATCTTTCCCACCAGGCCTGCCAGGATGCTTGAGGGAATTGAAGAGGATGCAGGAGCTGTGGGATGATGTGGTTGTAAGGGCAGAGGTCTTGGACGGGGGGGAGATCTCCAGTGGCTGCAGCTCCGTCCGTGCTCCTGCCTCGTCCTCTCACTGTGTTTGGGCTGGAAAAAAGCCTTGAGGGCAGGAGGACCCCAAGCTGAGGGGCTGGGCCAGGGCAGAAGCCTTGTCCTGGGGTCATTCCCATAGCAATGGTGTTGTGCCTGGGACAGTGTTGGCTCTCGGAGGGGCTGAGTGGAAATTTGGGCTCCCTGGGCCTCACAGATGAACCACAGCCCCCAGCCTCGCCTGGCCGGGGCCTCTCTGCAGAGCTAAAGAATAAACAGGGCGATGAAACCAGCACAAACGAGCACAGAGATCAGAATCCAGGCCTCCCCCCCGGCTTCTGGCCTGACGGGGAGTCGCAACAAACCCTTTTCTCAGCTGCCTCTGAAAGGGAAACCCACACAGGCTTTCTGCCATTCAGCCCAAACACAGGCCCCTTCTCATCCTGGGGCCGGTCGGGCCGTGCCAAGAGCAGTGAGGCCACTGCTTGTAGGTGGGAGGAAACCACAGTGGCCGAGCACAGTGTTTTCCAGGGCATGTCCCATCCCACTCATGCCTTTTTTTCCAGGGGTGAATGGGTAAAAGTGGATGGGAGGACAGCACGGAGTCTGCTGAGCTTCCTCCTGTAGTTCCTATTAAGGGTTTGGGCTCCCGTTTAAAAGGGAAAGCCAAACTGTTCATTAGCCCTGAGTGGCTGCATCCTCATTTTACTCCAGCCAGAGCAGGGCCAGCACAGAAAATTTGTATGTGAACCATCCCACGGTGACCACCATGGGTCTGGTGCAGAAGCTGGTCTGGGAGCTCCCCCCAGCTGTGGGTGCTGACTTGTCCTCCAAGGAGCACGGCTGCTTTGGACCAGGGACCTCTCAGTGGGATGTCACCTGGGGACATCACCACATCCTGGGCTGTGGTGGCTCCTTGGTTTAGCACTTCAAGGCCTGGCGAAGCTCATTGTCTGCCTTGCAGCCTTGGGTCAGATTAGAAACAGGGCCCAGCAGACAAAGGAAAGGGATTGCATGCGTTGCCTGCTTTCTCTTTTCTGCTCAGGAAGAGATGATTTTGGCTGCCCCCCACATTTTGTGGCAACCTTCAGGAAGCCCTGGATGCACCTCCACAAATCCTTTGATTTTTAGCCCAAAGAACTTCATGAGAAAGAGCTTGTCCTCATGGATGCGTCAAGGAGAAAGTGCCAAGCTGTGATCCACGCTCCTCCTTGTGCTGCTTATGTGTTGGAGCAGAGTTCACAACACTCATTTCACCTTCCCCAAAGCCTATGATGATGTTCTCAGAGACATGCTTGCACACTGAGATGCTGTTACCATCACCCACAGCTCCATTTCTCCCAGCTCTGTGGCTTTTCCCCTCTGTTCTCCACTACAAAGCTGCTTGGAGCCCACAGCCACCACTTCAGTACCTCCCCCTCTCCATCGCCCTGGTTCATCATGAGGAAAGTCCCTCGGAAAACCACTCCTGCCCTCTGAACACTTTTCCTTTTGATGTGTTGCATTTTCCAGGCTTCACCACTTACAGCACTGCTCATTATGTTGGCTAATTGGTGTTGGTGCTGCTTATGTGGGATTTTAGGTCCCCTCTTAGCCAACAAAATGGGGATTCAGATTTCTCGCAGGCACACAGGGATCGTACCAGGAGGGCTGGCGATGCCAGGAAATTCCTTGCATTTTCTTGGGCAATCTGTTACCCCGTGCCTCCTTGCTGGAAGGGGCTCTGACACTGCTTTTGTTTGTTGCAGCTGCCACAGAACAGAGCTGTTATCGTTCCGCTCCTCCGTGGGTGAAGCTCGTTATTGTGGAAAGGGGGCTGGCGTTTTGAGAAACCTGCTGAGTTGGCATCTTGGGTGCCAATGTCCAGGGTAAGCACAGCCCAAGCTTTTTGGGCTCTCTGATGCTTGCAGAGGCACTCAGGCAATGGTTCAGTTCCCTAAATACAGGTTTCCAGTGACATTTTATATACCCAGGGTCTCCTGCCTGGCACATCCCTCTCTCCATTCGCTGCTTCGGCGGTCACATCTTCATCCTTGCAGAGCCTGTGCCACATCCCCACGAGGATGTCCCAGGCACATATATATATGTATCACATAACCCCAGACATCTATAGTCTGGTGACCACATCAAGTCTGGTGCCACCTCAGGCAATAATGCTCGGATGGTAATTAATCTTGCCACTTGCAGGCACTTTCTGTAGGGGTCAATATCTCTTCAGGGTCCCTTGGTTAAATCTCCGTGTACTGTAAAAGGCCCTCGGGCAACTTTGGCTAAATCTGGTTGCCTCAATGTGGATGTTTCAGGCCATTTGAGAGCTGTGGCACCATGCCGAGGACACTTGCCAGGGTGGAACAGGACACACAGGAGACTCATGGCTTTCTGTTGAGGTGGGTAGGACACCCAAGGAGGTCCCCAGTGGAAAACAGGACCTATTCCAGGCAGACACCTGGTGGGGTTTTGATCTGTGAAATGAGCCCCACTCCTGCTCGCTCAGAAAGACACTGACCCCTCCAAGCCCTTAAAGAGCGGATGCATTTCACAGGGCATCACCAACACATCCCCTGCCTGTGGTACAGAGGACAAATCCATGCTGCCATTGACCTGCAGATGATCTCCCAGCTTGTTCCCAAGCTGGATCCCTTTGGCAACCTGTGCTGTCCCAGGAGATGCCAACACATTAATGCAACTTTGGCTCCCTGTGGTGCAACAAGTGCAGGGTGTCAGGCAGCATCCTAGGCGTGGATGGGTTCCTGTGTGATGTGGTGCTGGAGGCAGTGACTATGAGCATGAAAGGAGCCCCAAGCACTGTGCCCTAAGACCTTTTCACCCCCTCTCCAGGTAAGCTTGGTGGTAGCTACATCTCCAGTACTTTACCAGAGTAGAGATTTGGGACCTGTCTTGGTAAGGACACACTCCCAACACAAAATCTTTGGAAGTGATGGAGTGGAAGAACCAGCATCACCATGTGCCCCTCTTGTAGGGTGTGTGCATGCAGGGCAGCTATCGATGTGCTCTCCATGCCGGCAGTGGGGAAGGCTCGTTTCATTTGGGTTCCCTTCAGCAGCTGGGGTAAACCTGGCTGTTATCAGGGATAATGAATGTTGCTAAGCAACATGTGATCCCAAATCAGCCCCATCAACCCTGTGGGTTGATGAAAAAAAAAAAAAAAAGGCTTGTGAGCAGGGAAAATCAGCCCCTGGTGAGGAGCTGGAGGACAGCACCAGCCCTGGTCACCCTGGGGACAAGCCTGTCCCTGTCCCCATGCCCACTGGGGAGCAGAGGGAGCCCCGGGCTGGCCGTGCTGAGGTCCCCAGGGATGCCCTGCCCTGTGTGCTGCCAGCCCCTGCCCTCCTGGCTGGCTGGAGCTCTGCTGTTATCGTCTCTGGTGCTAAAAGCCAGAGGCACCAACGTCACCGCGGAGCTAGCTGATATCCAGAGGGGTTTTCCCAGGGAAGGATAACACAGGAATTGGCCTCTCCCGCATTTTTCCGCTCCCCTCGGATAAGAAAACTGCCTCTCCTTGTTGCTGTAAGCTCACAGCAGATGCAGGATGAGCACAAGGGGTCACACACATGGTTCCTCCACAAGCCTGAGTAGTTTCCTGCCCTGCCCTGCTGGTATCTCTTCAAGCTCCTGGCTGATGTCCTTGAGACCTTGCCATCGGCCTCTCTCATCACAGCAGAGATGTCACTGTGATCATCAACTCCTTCCTACACAGATGTTAGGCAGGAGGGAGCGTGGTTTGAGCCTCTCCATCCCCACCCTGCCGCTGATTTCCTTTCTCCAAGCCCTTCCTGCTTAGACACCTTCACTCCTGGGCTGTCTCATCACACGTGTGCATGTGTCTGGGGCCAGACAAGGCCAAACTAATCCCAACACCTGCAATGGTTTTAGCCAAGAGGAGCAAAGAAGGCACCAGCTTAGCCATGGGGGCTGTCCCCTGAGCCATGGAGGTGCCAGGAACTCTCACGCTGGAATAAAGAACAGAAGGGAATATCACAGTGCTCCGTGTTCTGGCCCAGCCCTGCCGTGGAGACAGCATCCCTGGCCCAGAGGTTCTGGAGCAGAGAAAGGTCCAGAGAAGGGCAGCGAGGGAGGCAAAGGCATGGAGTGATATTCCCCTAAGGAACAGCCGGGTGAGCACGTGTTGGCTTCCAAGGGGTGGCTGTGGGAAGACACGAGGGTGGTCTAGAAAGCCAGGAGTTGTCTTGGGGGTGGGGGCCACGTTTTTAATGGTGAGCTCTCTCACCCTGAGCCAACGCAGTGTTACTACAAATGCAGGTGGAGATTTTCCCCAGTGGTTTCTTTGCGCCTGGGTTATCCTCTAACCCGTGCCTACATGGACAAGGGGAGTCTCTGTGGGATGAGTGGTGGCCACTAGAGGGTGGCCATGCCCCAGCTGGCCTTGGGGACAGTGCCTTCCTGGGGCAGCTCTCCTCCTTGGGGACCTCCTCGGGGTAAAAAGGAAAAAATGTGGGAGTCCAGGAGGTCAGGTAGCTGTCTAGGCAGGGCCAAGAGTAACGTCCCAGCTGTGTGCCCTATACCAATCTCCTGATGCTCTCAAGGGGGATGTAGAAATGCAACCATCAGCAGCCCCACATTGGGCACTGTATGGGCTGTCCATGCGAGGCCCCAAATCGGCTCTGCCCTTGGTGCTTCACCCTGCAGCTACCTGCAGGTCCCCCCTGCACCCCCTTTCCCCCCCCAGCTCTCCCGCTGCGGATATCTGGTGATAAAGCCGGTTTCCTCGTTCGTCCTCCCCCCGTTTTGGCTCTGCACGGGAGCTCGCTGTTCTCTTCCAAGGAGACTTTGGCACACAGCTCATTTCTTCCTTCCCCTCCGGCAGCCCCCTTCCTGCCCCGGCACTGCCGCAGCCCAACCTGTCCCCGCTCTGTCACCCCGTGCCCCCTCCTGCTTTGGCTCTCCCTTTGCTTTAACCTCCCACCGGGTTCTGGTTCTCCTCCTCCTCGCAGCCCAAACACAATTTTAATCTTTCCCATCTGAAACAACTCTCCTTCAGCTCCGGTTTCCTCTCCGGCTCGGTCCGATTGCCACTTCTGTGCGCGCGCTGTGCCAAGCCCCAAGGATCGTGCCGTCGCTAAAACCTTGGCCGGGGTCTGATGAGTCCTCGTGGATTTTGGGTTGTGCCCAGCACAGCTAATCGCTTCCTCCTGTGCTGTCCTCGTGCCTTTTCTCCGAGCCTGAGGACAGCGCCGTGTCTGCTGACACGGTGAATTTGTCCCTCCTTGCTTCTGCCAGACCTGGGTGTTGTGCTCTGCCTGAAAATATCGCTGGTGCTCCCTGTGCTGTGTCCTTCCCGCTGCTCAGGGGAGAGGTTTGCCATGCCCTGGGTTGGGGTTTGTGTTAGCCTGGGTTATGGGCTCTCTAATTTCAGCACCTTTTTTGCTGGAGCTGTGATACCAGCAGAAGTGTGCCTGGTTCCCTGGGGCACTGGAGGCAGGCAGAGCTGCCTGGAGCGGACACGGAAGTGCAGGATGGAGGTGCAGGTAGACAGAGGAGTGTTTGCAGGGCAGGCAGGCTCTTCTGGCAGCCAGCACCAGCTGCCCAAAGCCAGGACCTGCTGGAGGCTTTATACTTCAGCCTGAGCCTCTTAAAGACTTTGCTGTGTTCATCAGAAGGGCTGTCCGTGTTCGCATGCCCCCAGCGCATCGCAGTCCTGTGCTCTGACCAGCCATTTGGGGGCTCTGACCACAACAAAGAAGCAGGGACAGGCATGAAGCTCTCACACCAGCTCAGGAAAGGTCGTGATTTCTGTGATAGAGGCAGAAAATACTCAACAAATCCTCTTACACTTCCCACTGGCCGTGGGCTGGGATCAAAAGGAGCCTATTTTGCTCGGCAGCGCTTTGAGAGCCTCCTGCCTCGGCTGTCAGAGCTTCCTCATGTTGCCTTGTGTGATCCCGGGCAGGTTCCTCTCTCTGTTGACTCTGCAGACACCAGCAGGCACAGATGTTTGCCTGTGATCTGCTCATGTGAGATTTGCTTTGCCCTGCTCCATCGCTTCCTTGGCAGCTCAGGAGCTGGGAATGGTTTGTCCAGCACCTGGGGTAGCAAAGGTGGAAAGGGAGAGAGGGGAGAGGCTCACGGAGGATACTGATGGTTCCACCTTTATCAGCACCCTGGGCCTTTGTCACCCTGGAGAAACTCATGCATGTCCTCAGGGAAGGGGTCTCAGCTGCTCCTGGTCTCCTTTAGGGAGCATCTGAAAGGTGGCTTGCTTGCCTCAGAAGGAAAGTGAAGTTGGAAAAGAGTCAGGTGAGGACACCAGGATGCTCAAAAAACCCTTTAGTGGCCACCATATTACTTAGCAGATGAAGACTCATTAAGACAGAAGCGCCACATCTGAGAAGGGCCATGGCAGAGGAAAATAAATCACTCAGTGTTATGGGAAGGGTGGGCAGGGAGAGTATGTCCACCACCTCTGCCTGCACAAGAATTACAGGGCAGCAGCTGAGACCAGCAAAACTCAAAACAAACAAGAGGAGGTGGTTCTCCCAAGGTATAATTAAGCTGTGGAACTCCTCGCAACAGGATGTTGCAGATGTTGAAAATCTGCGGCGGTTTATGAGGCAATTAGATAAATTCATGGAAGAAAAATTCACTATGGGTAATTAAGTATGAAAACACTCTCCATGGCGCAGGAAGTCTGGAAGCCACACATTGTTGGAGGCTGAGTGGGTATTTGGGATAGTACTGCAAGGTGTTGGCTGTATTTTGACTCTCCTCTAGATATCCACTCCTGGCCATGGCCGAAATTGAGGCACCAGGATGAAAGGAGCTTGGCGGCCGTTCTTACAGTCTCACATTTTCCTACCTAAATGCTGGGGGGTAGGTTAGGGCCACCGACACTTTTTGGGTCCCAGGACTTGTGAGGATACTTGTGGTATACCGTGGGAGTTTCTCCTCTCTGTTGGTGGATATGTTGTTAAAGAAAGCCATATGGGAATCTGTGGGGATGGGAATCGCCACCCTCATTTCAGGACATGACCGAAGCAAGCTGGGCTGTTAGATGTGCCACGTGTGATCCACGCTAACCCAGTTCGACTTGGAGACCTTTAGATGAGCCCCTTGGTATCAGTGGGTGACCTACTGGGGCAAGGAAGGCTCCTCGTGACTGGGAAGCTCCAGGCTGCTGAGCCTCCCCATGTGGAGCCTATTTCTCCTGTTCCCACAGATCACAAGGGAAGGGAGAAGTCACGATGCCAGCACTCATTGTTTTGACGGCCACAACTATCTGCCTTGCTTCAGCAGCAAATTAACATCGGCTTCCCCGTCTGGCTTCCCTCTGCAGGCTACGGTGGATGTTTCCTGCCAGAAGGAGCTGAGGACAAGCAGAAGCCTGCAGCTGGCTGACAAGTGGCCTGCTCAGAGCCGACAGTGAGAGGCGATTTTTCCATCGAGGTAAGGCACGAGGCTGGCTGGATGTCCTCACAACAGCTCCTGCAGGTTTGCAGTTGGAGGGTCCGAGGGCTGCAGAGTACGAAAGATGGGCTGAGATTTGGAGGGGAAGAAGAAGTTTTCTCAGTTCTTGGTGTCCACGCCCCAGGCAATGTCATCCCACTGAGCCTCGCAGTTGTCTGTGAGCATCATCACAGAAGTTGTAGCTGGATAGCGTTGGAGGTTGTCCCCAGAGGCCAGTCCCAAGCATCCCACTGGGACCCACCAGCTTCAGATCAATGGGGACTCCTGCCCCTTGAGCTGACATCAGAACACCTCCATTCATCTCTTACCTTCACTTTTACCTTCCCAACAGCTAAAAGTGAGCATTTCTACCCAAAACTCTTTCACTGCTCAGGTCAGAAACACCTGCAAATTCCCAACTCATTAACCTTTGATGCAGGATTGTGTGGGAGATACTCGCTGCAAACAAAGCATCAATTAGCCTGTTACAAGCTAAATGACATCACTGGGATTCAGAGGTGTGAAGGTTATAGGCTGCATATTAAGCTGTCTAAAACCAGCTGGAAATTTGGAGTAGCTGCAGAGTGCAGCACGCAGGGCTGCAGGTAATGTACGATAAAGCTGAGCTCCCAGGAGCTAAGGAGGAAGGTTGACCCTGGGTGTGGGCCAGTGCTTTCCCTTATAACAAGTTAAACCCTCCCTTGAGTTCACTCTGTTTAATCCATGCCACATGCTCAATGCCCATGCAGGGCATTTTGGGTCGAATGACTGAAAAAAATCCCACTTCCTCTGGTGGGGCCCCATTTTCTTATCGGTTATTAAGATAAGTAGATGGATTGACAATAGTGGTCTTTGAAGGGTGGGAAGGACTCTCTCATTTTCTGAAAATATGGTCCAAAGGCTGGCGTGGTTTACAATTCTCACCTTTGCTACACTGAAAACCCGTGCTGTGCTTTGGTGCCTGAGTGAGATCTGAACTCGTTGGCTGCCTTCATGAGTTGGGCCTGGGCTGACAAAATGTTGGCTTCCCACAACTTCAGCTGAACTGAGGTGGAGCTGAAGGAAAAGTAGTGCCATGTGAGATGGTCATTGCCTCTTGTTTTCTTTCAGAAGACTGAGAAAGATTTGTTTCCATGTGTTAGCCAGAGGCCAGACCATTCCCCCAGCCCCACAGGGCTCTGCCAAGGCAGCCGGTGCTATCTGGCCTTCTGCAGCCACTTGCATTTTCATCAGAAGCTTGATAAATGTCTCAGGGCAAAAGGACTTAACCTTGCTTCACTTAATGACACCTGCCAGGAGAAGCCTTCTGAGGACAGTCCCACACTACGTGACTGCTTTCTTGTCCCTGGCTCTGCTGCAGGGAGGGGATGGGTCTGTCAGGCTGCCTTTTCTGCTCCTCACTGACCATCTCTGGGGGCGTTCAGCCTCCTCAGCTGCTGGTCCAGCTAGCCAAAGTCACTCCAAACATAGGGCTGTCCCTCCTGACCTTTCCAGCTTTTCCCTGAACCTTTGTGCTCGCGCTGCTCTGATACAAAGCTTAACCATTCCTACTACAGAAGGTAGCAGAAAGGCTTCGGCAACAGATAACCATGAACATGAATTTTGGGTGATACGCTTCATTGGGGTAGGCACTATTTTGTATTTAAGTGCCAAGACTTTCCATTGGGATTAATTTCCCTTACTTTCTATATGAAAGTCAGGTATTGAATCTAAACCTTGACCAGGCTCCTTCAGAGGCCAGTTCCCCAACCAAAATGAGGATGGAAAGGACCATTACTGCAGGAATACGTTTTGCTCTGCTCGAGCTTTTGCTGCGCCAGCTCCTCTCTGCTTGAAGCTGCTGCAGTCTGAGAGCACCACATCCCTGCCCTGAGTGGAGAAAGTCTTCCTTGCAGTGCGTGTTTCAGCCACAGCTGGCTGAAAATTGGTCTGGGTTTGTCTGTGACGAGATGGAGGGGGAGGAAGAGGGCTTTTCTCCTTCAGCCCCCTCACCCCTGGGACTCCTGCCTATGTCTCCATCTCCAGCTGCTGAGCCCAAGCAGCAGCCAAAGGTCACAGTCTCAGTCCTCAAATGCCTCAAAAGAGGAAGTGCTGTACATGCTGAAACTGACTTCTTGACAAAAATAATAATAAAAAAAAGCAAGACAAACACCACAGATGGTGTTTAAATAGGCTGACCTCGAGTAACACGGGCCCACCAGCTCTAAGTGCAAGGTAAATGCTGTGTTTAGGACTGGGGACATGACTGCAGGAGGGAAAGGTCTTTCAGAAGAGGTGAGGGCAGATCCCTAGCTGCACAGACAGGTAAATCTCCATGCCATGTGGCATTTTTGACAAGTGGTGGTGTGTAGGTGCCCTGCAGAACATCTACGTGTCCTACATGTGCATCGCAGGACCCCTGGGACACCATGCTAGGGAGTTGTGACACAATCCTTACAAGGTCTATGAACTTAAAAAAAAAAAAGTCAATTTTGTGCATAAAGGCACAGGGGACACAGAGGAGACTCAGAGGAAGCCCTGCTCAGAGTGGGCACGGTCAGTCTGTTCCAGGCGAGTATTTCTGAGGGGTGAAGACAAGAGCCCCCAGCATCTAGCCTGGAGACCACAGACCGCTTCCCGGAGAGGGTGACTTTGGCAGCAGTTCAAGTTAATTAGATGATTTGTAGCTTGCTCAAAGGCCATGAAGGATTTATTTCATCTTTTGTAATGAAGAGTCTGCGGCCTTGTTTCACAGAGCAAAACCAAAGGTCTAAGCCCTTGAGAAAGTTTCTTTGCTCAACAAATGTGACTGGCCACATGGATAACTGACCTAAAGAGAGGGTGAAACAGGGTAATTGTCTGCTCTGGCTTGGTTTTGGTTTGGGGTTTTTGTGTGTTGGGAGCAGTGGGAGCACTGACATTTCCCAGTGGGAGAATGGGAAGGGTCCCTGACTCCTTCTCCAGGGACCAGCCCCAACTACCACCACGTTTTGGTTCAGAGGTGGGCATAGTACGAGTGGATATCAAAGTGTAGCTGGCCATGAATCTCCTGGATAAAACAAGACAAGACAAAACAAAACAAAACAAACAACCTGCATAAAAAGGCCTAGGGACCCTTGTGGAGAGCAAGCAGAAGACTGGCCAGCAGTGTGCTCTTGCAGTGCTAAACCACAAATAATCCCACATCAGCAGGAGAGCAGGCTGAGGGAAGTGATTATTTCCTTCTGCTCAGCACTTGTGAGACACATCCAGCTACTGGGCCCCGTTTTGGCCTCTCCAGAACAGGAGAGGCATGGATGTTCTGGACTAGGCCTGGTGGAGGCCTTGCAGGTGGTTGAGGAGTATGGGAGGTACAAGGAGAGGCTGAGAGGGTGTTGTCTGTAGAGGGGTAGGGCGACTTGTTATCTTCTTGCTGTTGACAAATAGGTAATGGAAAGGTGTAGAGAAGATAGAGGAGATATGTCTTGGAGGTGGACAGTGGAAGGACAACATGCAATGGGCACAAGTTGCAACATGGGAGATTAGATGTGAGGAAAGTTCTGCCTCACGAGAGTGGACAAACAGGGGAGAGGACGCTGGAGAAGTGGTGGCATCTCCATCGTTGGAGATATTCAGAATTCAGCTGGAGAAGGCCCTGAGCACCTTGAGCTAAGTAACCCTGCTGTGGGCAAGGGGCTGGACCAGAGACCCCCAGAGGCACCTTCCAACCTGAAATGCTCGGTGATTATAAGGCATATGAATACATGTGTATGTAGATGATGTGTGTAGGCAGACACCTTGGGGTGATTCGTACGTGATCTGAGATGCCTCCTGCAGTTATCCTTAATTCAGGATGTGAGGGATTGAGTAGTTATGGCTCCTGGAACAGCATCCCAAAGAGAAGAGAGAAATTCTCTTATTGTCTCGCAGCTCCCTTAATGCTCCTTTACAGTTTTGCATTATTCCCTCGTTCTGACTAACCTAAAATCTGAAATGCTTTCGTGTTCCTCCTGGGCTCCTTGAATTGGGTCACCAGCCTATTTGAGCACGAGTTCCTATCTGGCACTGTGGCTTGGGGATCTGCAGGAGGATGGTGCGAGGGAGTTGACTGCAGTCACTCTGGGCTCCTCCATCCCCTGCAGCAGCAGCAGGAGCAGCAAGCCTGGCTCTCCTGGACTCAGGCTCCACTCCTTTGTCTCATCTCCAAGCCTTTCATCTCCTGAGGGAAGGCACCAACTCTCCATCTTATAGGGATCAAATTTTCCTTCTTCCTTTGCTGCCAAGAAGCCCTGAGCTTGCTCTGAGTGCAAGTCAACGTGCAACACCCCCAGAAGGATCCTCTGCATTTTAATCTGCAAACCTGACAACCTCCCCCCATTGGCACCAAATGCTCTTGCAAGCCTACGAAATCCTCCACCATTTTCCACATCAGGGTAGAGATAGCTGATTTTTTATTTTTATTTTTATTTTTTATTTTTTGGTGTGGGGAGCCAGGCCCCTTCTTCCCCTGGGAAATGCTGGTTTCTGGGGAGTCACCAATAGCAGCCTGGATCTTTCTGTGGGATGGCTCCTGGGGTTATCAGACATAATTAGGTGTCCGTCCGTAACTGCCCCGTTTGTTTTGTCAATATGCATGGCTCAGCTTCTTGGTGGAGTTTGTGGTCACAGCGCTGCAGGACGGTGCTGCTGAGCGTGTTCCCCTATGTGGGGAAGCGATAAACGTAAGAAAACTGGCGAGCTGAACCTGCAGACTTCTCAGGAATTTCACTGTTATCATATCACCTATAAAGTCACTAAGGACTTCTGTGAGAATCACCTTTCTTTTTTTCTGCCTTGATTACCACATCTGTCAACACCTGCAACAAATGAGGTGAGGTTCTGCAGAGGAAAATTGCTTTTGTTCTGCACTACCGAGGCCAACACACGGTGCAGGAATTCTGCAGGAGAGGAAGAATCTGTGCATCGACCACCTTAAATGTATTATTTCCAGGCTTCAATCAGCTGATGGCTGTGAGTCAATGTCCCCTCACCTGTGCTTCATCTCTATCCATGAAACTGTTGGCTGGACTCACTAATCCTTGGCCCTGAGACCAGGAAAAAGTGGATTTCTCCTACAGATAAGCAGTGTAGCATGGTGGGACCATATCTCATGGGCAGGCACGGCCAGCAGATGAGTTTGAAGGGTTTTGGTCTGCCCCAGTGTGAACGTTGTCAGCACTAGAAATTCCTGGGAAATGCCACATTTCATCTGTCGTCGCTGGCTAGAGAAGTATGTATTTTCCCTTCCAAATGGAAATCTCATAACATGTTCATCTGAGGCCATGCCAAGTCCAATTGCTTCCAGACTTGTATGTGGACCCCAGGACCCAGAAGCGCTGACTGCAGCGATGTGATTGTTGCCAATTTTAAGGCTGTTATCCCAAAGCAATGAGAGCTTTGCTGGCTTCAGACGGTGGCTGCTGGGATTTCTAGGCGTAAAAGAAGGAGCAATGACCTCGGGCAACCCAGCTGGATTTAGGTCTTCTGAGGCCATTCGTCTTGATGGGTCCACGGGCCACCTGGCTGATGGGACAAGTTCCCCAAAAGAGAGTCTGATAGCCCAGAGATAACATGAGCTGGGATTGCACCTGTAATGAGCTGTTCCAGAGCCACAAAATGCCAAGCTTATCCCAATACATGAGCAGGAGCTCTCAGAAAATAGTTCAGAGAAGTTTTGAGCTCATTGAGTCCTCTGGCTGGATAACCTGGGGACTTGACTGCAAATCCACAAACCTGGCTCCCTGGAGGTAAGGACGAGTGGGTTTGTAAGGAGAGCATCACAGCATCACACAAACCACCAGCCAGGTTCTCTGTGGAAATTTGTCTTGTCTAGTGGAAATATCTCCCTGCCTGGTCTCCATCAGAGGTTCACTGAATGCAATGTGTTTTATGTGAAACAGTGTTCCACAAGACTGCACGTTCTGATGGGAAAAAAATGTTGCTCTGGAAAATTCCCAAGCAGCTTGCCTGGCCCTGTGTGGCGTGAAGCAGGCCTGGGAGCAGGGCGACGTTGAGAAAGGCGGCTGCATCACGCCGTCCGTCCCATCTCCTGGGTGTAACCTCACCCCAGACCTGACTAACCTGTCGCTCTTGGCTGCAGGCGCTGGCTTTCTGCCCCTTCTCTCGTCTCCACAATCTCTACCGAGCTTGTTCCCAAGGCTCTCTGCCACAGGGATCACAGGGATAGCTGTACCTCGGTCTCCTAAGGAAGCACACCTTCTGTGAACACCCTATGGGCTTCACCACACGTTTGGAAGAGACGAGTGGTTTCATCTTGTCCTTCCCTACTTCCACTTCTTGAGGCATTTGACCAATTTCCATCGGATTTCATGGTAGGAGAGTCATGAAGATAAAGATTTTTTTCAAATGTGCAGTCAGCTTGTAGCAGAGTCCAAGCACAAGGCACAAATCCACGAGAAGTCATTGGGTTTTTATTGATTCTGCTGCATTCTGAACTATTTATTCTTGCTCCCCTCCTGCTTCTGTCCTGGCAGGGTGAGTCTTAGAAGGGTGAGGAGGCCCACAGCCTGAGCCATGGATGGAAGAAGGATGCTGCAGAGTTTTTTTGCACCCTATGTGGTGTCCTTAGTAGCTGAGCCAAGCAGAGTCCCTTCTCTTTCTCTGGGGACATTCCTCAGCAGAGCAGAGAAGAACCCTGGTGATAACTGCCTAGGAAGATGACCCCCAGGTTCAGCTTCGGCCTCCCAAACCCACTGTGGTTCTGGAGCATTACAAAAGGAGAAGTTCATGTTTCATGTTGATGAAGCCAATCAGAGGCCTCCTCTGCAAAGAGCAAAATTTCCTGCTTGAAAATTCGTGCTGCCTGCGCTCCTCACGGGAAGGCAGGGAGGCACCAGGAGCAATCGCTCACACACTCCAAGTCATAAATGAGTCCTTCCCCCTTCTCTTCCCCACAAACATGGCATTTGGCTGAAGTTCTACATTTATCTGCCTCCTCAGGATAAAGCACCGAGCTGGAGGACTGGAAAATTCAAGGGAGTCTTGTGTGCATGGGGCGTCATGAAACCTGGCCTTCTGCTCCAATTGTGTAACTGCAAAGCTGAGCTTCTGGAGGGATGCTGAAGATCAGGAGACTCCTGATGACAAGGTGTGAGCCCCCTGTCCTAAAAACATCCCAGGTGGATAAAAGGCACCAGCACGGAAATGACGCGTTCTGGCATCTGGTAAAAAATGAATTCTGAATTGAATTCTGGCATCCAGACTCCATCCTGGTTGTAAAGCGGCCACGGTTACCCCCAAAAGCCTTGCCCTGGAGAACTCAGCGTGGGGATCGGTGCTGCCTGAAACTGAAATCAAAGCGGAGCGAGGAGAGGTGTAAGGAAGAGCCATAAAGGAGTTTGAAAGGGACAAGGGCAATCCGTGAAGGACAGCGTGATTAAGGCCTGATCCAGCTGATAAACGGTGCCTCTGGGAGTGACCAGCACCAAGCCCAGGTGCCAATGGCACTTGACCACCGAGAACTCAGTTTCTTGTCCAGTTGGTTTGACTGGACAGGGAGAGCCAGTGGTGGAGAAATGGCAACAAGGTGCTCTCGCATCCCTGACCCACGTCTGAAGCAGAATGGAGACCTCTATCCGATTAGAAGTGCCTTAATTACAAAAAGGTTGAAGGTCTGCCCAGCTCAGTGTTACCCAGCTGGTCAGTGGGGTCGCAGCAGTGCTTGCCACGGCACGGACACCGGGTGAGGGATAGGGACTTGTCCCTGCTTGGGGCTAACGGAGAGGATCCCAGCAGAGAGGGCAACTGTGGAGCAGCAGAGACAGAGAAGGGCAGTGAGATCTGCTCTGGGGCTGCCAGAGCTCTCCAAGGCCACCTGGCATGGTTTGGATCCTTTCACTTGCTGCTAGCGAGGATCTCGGGGACCTCGCTTTGTCCCGTATGGCCAACCGGCTGCAGGGCTCTCTCAATCCTTTGAAATAAGGGATGATTGGCACACACGGAGGTGTGCCTACAGATTGGCCACCAAGCTTGTGAAAAGGTCTCCATGTCAGGTGCCCCATTCCATCGGGATCCCAGGGGAAAAAAACACCCACAGAAGTCCTCCGATTTCTCAACACACAGAAGGAACAGACCAAAAGGGCTTTCCCAGATTCCTCCCGGCCTCCTAACTTTTAGCCGTACATATATATAAATGGAGAAAATAGCTATTAGCCATATATATACATATTAATGGAAAAAAACTTCCTGTGCAGGCATTTGATCCGATGTTTCATGGTGAGCCAGGATAATTAGCTCATCGTAGCTATACGCCGCGAAGTGCTCCTGCTATTACAAATAAAGGTCAAACACAAGACACTTCCTGCTACTTTTGCTGACACGTGGCTGCCATTTAATGATTCATAATCTCTACACACGGCTTGGCAAACAGAGGGGGATTTTTTTTTTATAGGCCCTGTTTTCTACTTGTACAAGCACAACAAAAGATTTAAAGGAACCCGCTCCCACCCCCGGGCACCAGCAGCTGGAGGTAGCTCGGACACGTAGGGATGCTGTCTGCAGGGTGAACCACGCACCGGAGGGGCTCGTCCTCCTTGTAGGAGGCTGAAAAAAAGTTGAAAGTTATGCCTGTTTATGCTTTTTTATACGGTTTTGCTTCTGCGTATCGCATTGCCTGGTGAAACTGGACGGGCGCTGATAGCGCCGAGCGGCAGCAGGGGAAGGCAGGCGCTGGGAGATAAGGAAACCTGGTGGTGTTTGTATGGGTTGGGGTGGTCCTCTGCTCCTCAGGATGGGCTTCGGCTGTGAGATGAGTTTAATTACACCACCTGGGCAGTCCTAGGAAAAAATTAGATGTGAACTTTCTGTGTAGGGTCTGTTCTGGGGTTTGCTCAGCACCTTGGGAGCAGGGATCCTACGGTAGCCCTTAGGTACAGCAGCGATAGGGAAAGGTGAAAAGGACCCCTTGCTTTTAGGAAAACAGCCGGGCTTAACGTCCTTGTAACATCAAACAGTCACTTTTATTTCCAAAGATTTATGTTTGAGTAGGATCACAGTTATTTTATTTGAGACAACTTTTCTCCTTTTGTGTGGAAAGTATTGGCAGGACGCAGACACGTGGAACACCGGGACACTGCGAGCTGCTGGAGATTTGGGTATTTGGCCTGAATGCAGAAAAGAGGAACGGCTTTTTCAATGCACTCTTACCATTTCTCAGGCTGCATCACCTCTCATTTCAATGTTTTATATGACCTGAGAGGAGACCTTTCCGATGGGAGCTGGGCTGGGACGTACGACCCGGGTTGTGTGTCTGTGAGCAAGTAATTCCACAAGCCCATGAAGGACCATCCTTCACCTTTGATGTCTGGCCCATTTCATTTCCTTTTGGTAATTTTTTTTTTTTTTTTTTTTTTTTTTTTTTAAATGTTCATGGAAAGTTGAGGGAACAGGTTTGAATTCTGTAGTTTGAATGAATTCCTCTCTCGGTTGGGTGCTTGCATCCCAGCCCAGCGTAGACTTTCCACTGTGCCGGGCACCACGGGGACGTGCGGTAAGAGCCAGCGTGGGCAGCTGAATGAAACGGGACAGAGAGGGCTGCCTGGGGAAGGGAGATCTGGGGCGGGCACCCACATGGGAGACCTGCCTCCCATAGCCCTGAATCACATGGATTTTGTCATTTTGTAAGGCTTTCTGGTGAGGAACAGACTCCGCACCACATGGGTCACCAGCCACCGCTGGCACCCAGGAGCGGTGAATCACCGGTGCTGTTTGTGGAGCTGAGTCACTTGCACGGACAGAGACCTTTTCACAGAAACTCTTCCTCCGTGAGCTAAAAAACGCCAGCCAGTCTTTAAAAAAAATCCAGGCCTCTTCTTGGTGGCCTTTTTGAGACGGTGGCGGTGCCTGTAGAGCGTTTTGCTCAGCTGTGTATTGCCTCCTCCTGAGGATTTATCCGTGGTTGTGCCCGGGTGCGGAATGACCTGAGGTTCCCAGCTGGCAGAACAAAGCCAGGGGATCGTGTTTGTCGGCTGTTTGCTCAGTGTCCCGGTAACAGGACATGGGGCACCTGGAAACTTTGGCATGCAAAACTTGTATTTCATTATCTTTTATTCCTTTTTATTTTTTTTTTTTTTTTTTTTTTTTCCTGAATCCTAAAGAAACTGAGAAAAAGAAAAAAAAAAGCTTTAATCTTTTGTTCTTTTCTTTTTTTAACAAAAAGCAAATTGTACAAGGGAGGCAGAAATTATTGTCAGGAGGCCAAATTGTCACCTGCTTGCTTATAAACCGCTTGGATATGGGCTCAGGGGAGACAAGAGAAAGCTGAATGTGGTTTTAGGTACTGGAGGAGCACTTGAGGGACTTCTGGAAAATCCCGAGTGCCAGGGATGGGGCGGTGAGACAACATGAGACCAAGGTGCCAGCACGTGATGTTTCTGAGGTATGGGCTCCAAGAAAACCAAAGGAGATGAGTCCTCGAGCACTGGGTGGCTGAGCTTTCTTGCTGATGGCTCTTGTGGGCACTGCGAGCTTCCAGAGGTGAATGGGGAAGGGTTTGGAGGAGAGAGCTGCTGGGATTTACTAACAGCCAAAGCCCATCAGGAACAGCAGGTCCTGAGCTTGAACGTGCCCCAGCACCGCCAGCAAACAGCCTGGATGCTCAGCTTTGCCTTTCATTTCTTCTCCCAGCCCCTTCCCAACCAAACCTGGACACAACTAAGCAATTTTCCAAGCTGGACAGACCCTGAGACAGAATAACACAGCTGGTTTTTAGGCTCTTCGTATGTCCCTAAGCACCAAGCAGCCAGCCTAACATTTTGACCGAGATTTTTTTGACCGCTTGCTATTACAAATTCCATTCCGTGTCTCTCCCAGCAGCACCGGGTAATTTTACCAGTTCTTGTTATGTCTTGTTTCACCCTTCCTTTGTGGTCTAGGACCAGAAAGCTGTCTCCAAAAATTGGCTTTGGGTGCCAGCCTCCTGCCGGTGCCGGTCACCACCTCTGCCCACCTTCCTGCAGTGCGCCGTCCTCCTTGCCCACCTCAGAGCCAAACACATTCTGTCCTTTTGGGAATTACACCCTAGCGATCTGAATGTCACAGCAGGCTGCCCGCTTTAACACAGGAAACATTTGTGCCTGCTATTTAAGAGAAATAAGTCGCTCATGTTTCCCTGGGAACCAGCCTGTCAGTCGGGCTTGCTTGAGTCCCCTGTTATTAAAATGAAACGTGAAAGTGTAAATGGATCCGTTGCAAGTCGTGGAAGGGTAAAATGCGATCTGGATGTGTTTCGTATCCAAAATACGTACCCTTACGTAAAGAAGGAGCTAAATCTGAGTGCTTTTTCAGATGATTTAGGTGCGTCGTTATGCTTTCAGATTACTTTTGGGGCTGTATCTTCAAGCACAGAACTTGGAGGCTGTCTGTAACGAAACCCCCGTGGCTCAGCAGTTGTCGCATTATGCCTGTGTGCAGGTTATACAGAACACTTGCTCCCCAGGTCCCTCAGCACTAGTTCCTTCTGCTGCCTGTGGGTGCACAGAGGCTGTATTTCTTTCTTCGTTCTACTCCTTAGCTTATTTTTGGGGGCATTTCTCCTCACCCCAGGAGAGTGTTTGCTCCCAACTTTGCCCTCCTGACTTTGCTCCCGACTTTTAAGGCTTCCCGTCCAGACCTGTGTCTTTTAAAGTCTGCAGGTTACCCACAGGGCAAGCTATTTTTAGGGAAGGCAGTACCAGGACGGCCCGCTGCACTTGGCAGTGGACACGTGCGGCAGACAAAGGCAGCCTCTGTCCCGGATGGCTTGCAACCCCGGCGTGGTCAGAAGTCGAGACAGGCACGGGCAGACAGCGAGGCTCAGCAGACAACGGGACCCTTCCCAGGACGTTCCTGCCATTGACGAGGTGCAGGAGGAGACACAGGGCTGAGAACGGGATGGAAATGGAGGTGAGGGCAGGAGGACTCGGCAGATGGTTCGCTGGCTTGTGCAGGTATCTGCCCTCGGCTTTTAAGGGGGAGCATCCAAAGCAGAGAACCTGGCAGTGCTGCTGCCACTTGGTCAAAGCTAAAGGTCCAAAATTAGACCTGTAGGACTTGGTTGTGTTTTTTTTTTTTTTTTTTTTTTTTTTTTTTTTTTTTTTTTTTTTT